>PVJN01013739.1:0-48159 GCA_004026805.1 Lasiurus borealis
GTGACTAAGTAGACCTGCATGTTTGTATGTAAATTAATTTTTTCTTTTCACTCATTCAGTGTATTTGTGACTCTACTCTGAGATCCAAAAGCAGGAGTGGGGGGAGACACCTCATGTAGTGGTTCCAGGAATCTCCGATCGATCCTAAGACTAATTATATTACCTACTCGGTGCCAGGTGCTTCACCTTCTTCACCTCCCATTCTCTCAACAACCCTGACGGTTGAGAGTTATTACTCCAAATCACTAATAAGAAAACTCATTTTGGAGTGCTTTAAAACTTGCCCAAATGTGTGGTGGGTCCAGGCTCTGAACAATAGCTGTGGACTTGAGACTCCGAGCTGCATCCACTGGAACTGGCTGCCTCCCCGCGGTTCAGAACGTTTTGTGAGACGGGGTCCGCATCCCCGATGGCTTGTGCTCATCAGAATGTTCTTGGGTCTACTCCTCCCTCTGACCCCAGGCCACTTCACTAGAGCAGGTGCCCATGAACCCATGCCTGTAACACCTGCAAGAGCCTCCTTCATGGAATCCTGGCCTGGGGTCCCCCCCCCACAGATAGATCATTGCTGTACTCAGGACTCACAAGATTGCCCATTTTTAGCCCACATGTTCTTTGCCTTGCTCCCAAGATGCTGTACTGTGTTCCTACTTTATATCTAAGTTCATCTGACTTAGCCACAGTCTTCTGCCTGCCCCCTATGCCGGCCATCCACATTTCCACTCCACATGCTGAATCTGCCCTTGGAGACCTGGAGTCTTCTCTCTATGCCTTGGAAAGTTCAGGCCTTTTCCTTTGGAAGCAGAATATCACAGGTAGAAGATTTGATCAGTCTTTCTTTCCCTGGGAGCTCCTAGGCCGCAGGCTCAACCATGGTGTCTAAGAACCATCACAAAAGAGCCACACAAGGCCACGTTAATGAGGGATCCAGTCACTGCCAAGTGGCTGCCTCTCCAGGAGTGAGTGGTGATTGTGCGGCCTCCGGATTTATTCTCTCTGAGGTCACTAACGGCCCAGCAGTGGAGCAGAAAGGGTAGTCAAGGAGGCTTCAAAGAGCTGGCTGCGCCAGGATGCTCACAGGAGGAGTAAAACGTATCGGAGTGAGAACAGTAAGGGCAAAGCAGGCCCAGGAGGTGGCAGATGACTGCCAAACCCAGGAGGTCTTCAGAGTTGAAAAGTCAAAGAAAACAGGAGGGAACAGGCAGCATCATCACGATTTGTCTCCTGTGCAGGAAGATGGGGGCAATCGCTCAGGTGGAGAGGGGAAGAAGAAGAGGAATAAAGGATGATGTATTTATTGAACTCTTAGTATATCGCAGACACTGCTTCATGCACCTTCCCTCTTATTACCTTAGTGAATGCTCACAGCCCTGAGTGATCTGGACTCTCCGTGTTCCCATTTTGCTAATCAGGAAATTGAGGCCAGGGGAGGAGGGGGAGGGAGCCAGTTACCCAGCCAGGAAAAGGTGGAGCCAGGATCGTCTCTGCAGTCTGCTCTCTCAGTCATTAACACCACAGCGCCTCCGGTCCGGGGGGAGAGGCAGGCAGTAAACCGAGGATTCTGCAAATATTTATTTAATTACCATGGTGATGAGTGATGGAAAGTAGAAGCGCTAGCTTTGTCTGAGACGGCTGGGAGACTCAGTCGGGGAAGGGATGGGGCATGTTTCCCTAAAGATGGGTCCTCTACGCTGAGTCTTTGTGGGGGTCTGCTCATGACAGAGGCAAGAGGAGGGGCATGCTGTGGTGGAGGAGGGACAAATGCCCATCTTGTACCCAGAGATGTTAGACTGCTGCCATCTCTTCTGTACCCCACAAATAGCCAGCCACCTGTTTTCCTCAATGCACAGTGTAATCTGGTCCCCTTTAACTTGATTCTTTCCCATAATGTTGACCGTCAGGAGGTTCCTCTGATTGCTTCCCTATGCCCTTGAACAAGGATTGGCAAACTTTTTTTTGTAAATGGCCAGAAAATAAATATCTTGGGCTGTGGGCCCATCAGTCTGTGGGAACTACTCAGGTCTGCCATAGAGACGCAAAAGCAGCCACAGGTGGTATGTCAGTGAATGTGCCTGTGTTCCAATAAAACTTTATTATGGATCCTGAAATGTGAACTTTATATAATTTTTACATCTCACGAGATAACTATTTTCCTTTTTTACTTTTCAACCATCTAAAAATGTAAAAACCACTCTCAGCTCATAGGCTGGCCATATAAAAACAGGTAGGGGATGAGGCTGGATTTGGGTTAGTTTAATGATACAGCCAGGATCATATTTTCAGCTACCCTACCTATGCCCATTAACATCTCCAAAAGTCATTCCCGCAGTCAAATCAACTCCTTCTCTGGATGTTCTGATTTCTGTTAATGATCTGGAGTGTCTGTTCCTTAGGGCAGTGGTTGGCAAACTGTGGCTCACGAGACACATGTGGCTCTTTGGCCCCTTGAGTGTGGCTCTTCCACAAAATACCATGTGTGGGTGCTTGAGACTTCGTGGCCCATGCGTAGAAGTCAGTTTTCGGCTCTCAAAAGAAATGTCAATCGTTGTACTGTTGATATTTGGCTCCGTTGACTAATGAGTTTGCCTACCCCTGGTTTGGGGGATGTAGGGGCAAGAAAAAAAGGGACAGGAACCACAGTGCTAGCCATGTTTGGTCATTGTCCCTTCCCAGACCTGCCGGGCACACTCCTGCCTTTGCTCAGCTCCCGCCCCACCTCTCGCCCCCTTTTCACTGCCAAACTTCTCCTAAGATTTTGTTGACTCCCTGTCACCGTTTCATCGCCTCCCACTCCTCACTCCTCACTCCTCACCCCCTCCCATCTGGCTTCCGCCACATCGCTCCACAGAAACAGCTCCCACAAAGGTCACCGATGACCTCAGTGTTGCTAAATCCAAAGGACATTTTTTCAGTTCTCATCTTACTTGCAATCGACACCGTTGACCACTCTCTCATTCTTGAAAGACTCCCTCTGCCTTTGGCTGCCCTTTTCTCTTTCTCCTTTGTGCACCTGCCCTCGGCTGCCTGGCCCTGACCTCTCAGGATTCCTGCAGGCGGAAGCCAGGGCCTGTAGCTCTCCCTCGAGCGACTCTCTTTGGGTGATCATGCATCTGGGGCTCCCATCCTGCCTTCTCTCCTGAGAGCAGCCCACCTCTCCAACTTTGTACCTGACGTCTCATCTCTCAGGTGTCTTAAACTTCACGTGTCCAAAACCAAGGTCACGCATTCGTCCCACTAGCTACTCAGGTAGCAAGCATTTTCAGAGCGCTTGCTCTCAGTCAGATATTGATAGTTGCCAAGGCCACACTTTTTCATACCAGACAGAATCCTTCCCTCGGGGACTTATAGTTGACTGCAGAGACATACCTTGGCCACACCTTCAAACCTCTTAATCCCCATAGTCATCTCTCTGCCGCAATGGCCCTTGCCCATTGTCCTTATCTGGGTGATTGGCCCTGCCATCTGTCCAGTCCTGAAAGCCAAATGTATCTGAGCCACCCCCCCTTTTCCTTACCAGAACCCCGTAATCTAGCTTGCAGCCTCAATAGCTCTTGACAATATTTCTCCTCATCCCCACTGCTGCTCTCCTGGCCCTGGCCTTTTCCATGTCTCTTGCTGGACCACTGGTTCATCACTCTGGTCTGCAGTCCAGCCAGATGATGTTTCCCAAATAAAACTCCCGTGCCCACCTCCTCTCTCCGCTCCATATAACTGAACCAATTGAAACCTTCCTAAGACTGCCTGTTGTTCTTAGAATAAAGGGTGGCAGCTTCTCACGGTCACCTCTCAAGACCCCACGTGTTCCTGCTGGGCTCTGTGGCCTTCTCTCCACACACTATCCCCCCGACGCCATGCTCCAGACTCCTGGACGCAGTTTCAGCCCTTATTCTCCTAGCGCTTCTTTCCCCTCTTGAAGCAGGGCACCCCCTCAGTCGGGAATGCTGCGGGCCCCTCTCTTTGCCTGGATGTCTCCAGCTCTCCCTTCAGTTCTTGGTTCCACCGTCACTTTCTGAGCAAGGTCTCCCCTAACTTCTCTGTCAGATCTACCATTCCTGTTAGAGCAGTGGTTCTCAACCTTCCTAATGCCGAGACCCTTTAATACAGTTCCTCATGTTGTGGTGACCCTCAACCATACTTTATAACTGTAATTTTGCTGTTGTTATGAATTATAATGTAAATACCTGTGTTTTCCGATGGTCTTAGGCGATCCCTGTGAAAGTGTCCTTCGACTCCCCAAAGGGGTCTCGACCCACAGGTTGAGAACCGCTGTGTTAGAGCCTCAAGGCCAGCTGCCATACTGCCATCTGAAGATTTGATTCTTCCATGAACAGCTTTCAAGGATAGGGATTCTCTCTCTTTTTATTCAAAATTCTGCCATCAGTAGCTATTTGTTCATAGCTATTTGTTCATTGGGTGGATGGATGGATGGATGGGTAGATAGATGAATGGATGGAGGAACCAATGTCATTACCTGCCTGAAGCATTTTCTCTACCCACCGTTCAAGGTGCCACCTCTTGCAGGAAGCCTTTCCTGATACACTTGGTGGAAATCCACCTTCCTCCTGTGTTCCCCAGCTCAGCATGTAACTACCACGACATCAACCGCCTTTTACCTTGTGCTCACAGCTACTGTCCCTGTGGTCTGGGTGTTTCCAGAGATCCAGGAACAGTCTTGCCCATCTCTATATCTCTCACTTGGCATGGTGCCTTGGACACGGGAGACACTCGAGGAATTGATTTCTTTATGTGGCCCCAGTCATGCTAACCCTGACAGCAATCCGTCCTTGAAACATGGTGTGGTCACTGCAGAGAAAGGCTGAGCCAGGGGAACTCTCAGGGCTCCTCTCTCCCTGAAAGTCAGTTACTCGGTCACCAAAGAAGCTTCTCTCACCTAAGCTCACGTCAAGACTCAGCATGTATATAAGCATAACCAATGGATACAAGACATTGGGGGGGGGGGCGGGCAGGTGAGGGCATGTACTGGGGAAGGTCAATAGGGGGTTAAAAAAAAGGAGACATATGTACTACTATTTGTAATACTTTTAATAATAATAATAATAATAATAATAATAATAATAAAAGACTCAATGCGAAATGGCCTGGCCCTCACTTTTCCTTTCTGGGTGGGTGGCGGTGCAGCTAGTTTATTACCAAGTTTCTTCACTGCCTTGGGACCCATTTCATTCTGCCTGCTGATATGTTCCATTTAATTTTTTTAAAAGAATTGCCTTACCTGTGTTTTTATCTACAGCTGTGTTTACACGGCTTTAATTGCTTCCTAAAGGCAGATAGACCTCCCTCTCCCTCTGTTTTCCTTGCTGAAGTCTGAGGACTAAAACAGGAACACCGAGACCGAGTCAGCGCTCTTTCTTCCCATGCTGGTGAAATGGGCTTTTTTGTGAAGTTGGAATAGCTCCTACAGAGCATCCCTGTTCTCAGAGTCCTAACTCCATCTAAACAGGGTGGCGGGCTTTTATTGTAGCATCTGGAGGGTTTTGTGGTCCCAACTAAACTCACTTTTTACTGATCCCGACTTTGTTTCTACTCCCTCAGCACCTTGATATGTAATGCGGGCTCCCTCCCACCTGTCCGGCATTTGGGGAAGAGGCGGGTATTCTCTGTAGTTGAATGTTCTGGTGTGCTGAGTTGCCATAATTGGTATATACGGACCCCCGATGTCCATGAAACTAGAAGCACAGTAAACATTCCTTTGCTGTATTGCTAAGCTGATTATTTAAAACTCGAGTGATGCTTTCTGCACGCAGAGAGTAAGTAGCTCAGAGGCTCACCCCGAATTTCCTCATTCGGTCCTCACAGAAGCCCGGGTGCTGGTGTGGATGAGGAAACCGCTGCCCAGAGATGCTAAGTCACCTGCCTACGGCCCCAGAGCTCGGGGTGGTGGAACCAGGATGCCTGCCTCCAGAGCTCCCAACCGGTAAGACCCAATTTTTCATTTACGTCAGCGGTTCTCAACCTGTGACCCCCTTCGGGGGTCGAACGACCCTTTCACAGGGGTCGCCTAAGACCATCGGAAAAGGCAGATATTTATTACATAGATTTGCATCACAGTAGCAACATGTCATGGCTGGGGGTCACCACCACATGAGGAACTATATACAAGGGTCGCGGCCTTAGGAAGGTTGAGAACCGCTGATGTACGTTTTTCTGAGGCTCCAGAGATGCCCTTCCCCATCTCCTCCAGGCTGCCATGAGGACGTTGCTTCTTCTCGCGCCATAGCCCAGATGGTGCAGGGGCTCTCACCGGGCCCTCTGCCTGCCTTCTTGCCCTCTGGTCCCCACCGGGGCTTTGGAATTCATGCATTATAAATAGGTCCTATGATACTGGGCCCAAAGGACGATGGGAATGGAGAGGTTGGAGCATTAAGAGGTGGTTTGACATCTTAGTTGAAATCCCTTTAAAAAAAAAAAGTCTAAGGAACTCAGGCTCCACCTGATATGGGAGACCCAGATCAATGGATCCATCAACAGATCTTGATTAAATGCCACGAAAATGCAAGGCCCCAGGCTCGGGGCGAGGGGCAGCTCTCTGCGTCGCTCTGGCTTTTACAGTAGAATTGTGATTTGCGGCTCCCGATGAAAAGGACTATTTATGGCATGCCAGCGCTTACGGGGCTTATGGCTGTTAAGTCTGCCTAAGCCTGCAACCGAGAGTGAGGCTTTTTCTTGAGGGAAGAGGAAAAACAAAACTGAGCACCCATCCCTCCGTGCGGCAGCGTGTAAGTTGAGCTCCTGTGTTATGAAACAGTGGGAACCGAACTGAAATGGTCTTCCCTGGGGAAAACAAGACACAGGAGGCCGCCCGAGCTCCCCGTATCTACAGGGAGGGGGAGGGTGGGATTTAAAAAAGAAGAAGAAGAAGAAAAAACCTAACATTTTCCTAGTATGTCTCAAGTACGTCTATTTTTCCTTTAAATGACTCTGAACTTAACTTGCCATTTGGAAATGTTAGCATTGGAAAGGGCAATTAGCATAGGGACATGTGGACTGGCCGAGGGTGTGAGGACGTGGGGGGTGGGGGGTGGGAGAAGGAAGCAGTGGACTGTCCCGGCTCGAAGGGCTGCCTGGAACAGCGTGTACGGACCAAGTTTCAGAGATGGCATTGCTCACGGAGAGAGAACCGGGCAGGCCAGAGGGGCGCTTTGCTGGCATGCGGACCTGCTGGCGGAGTGCCATCATGGGGAGTGGCATGAGGCTCGGGACTTGTCTGATCTCTGGGATTCTATGTCTCTGAACCCGGGTCTGGATAAGCTGTGAAGAGCTGGGCCTCGGTTGGCCTCCAGCTTAGCTGAACGATGGCTCTTCCTGCAGCCTCATGGTGTAGTAGGCTCAGAGCTCAGCTTCCGTGCTCTGCAGCGAGGCCGCGTGGATCTGAATGCTTACCAGCCCCATGAGCAAAGGACTCCATCTTTTGGGTTTCCGTTACTTCATCTGTAAAATGGAGACATTGTCAATAGCTAATGTGGAGGGATTTCAGAAGGATGAAATGAGATAACACACCAAAACTATGTATGTATGTATGTATGTATGTATGTATGTATGTATTTATTTATTTATTTATTTATTTATTTATTGTTAATCTTCACCTGAGAATATTTTTCCATTGATTTTTAGAGAAAATGGAAGGAAAGGGGAGAGACTGAGGGATAGAGAAACATCGATGTGAGAGAGACACATCGATTTGGTTGCATGTGCACCAACCAGGGCCAGGGATCAAACCTATAACTGAGATATTTGCCCTTGACCAGAACTGAACCCAGGACCCTTTAGTCCTTGGGTCGTTGCTCTATCCATTGAGCCAAACCAGCTAGGGCATGGAAACTATTTGGAACAGTGCTCGGCATGTACCAGTAGCAGGTACTTAAAGAAATGAATTTCTGTTCCAAAATTCTCCATGTGTGGCTCTGAGGGTCAGATGTAGTGGGCCTGGGCTGGGCAGGTTTCAGGACTGTCAATCACCTGCCAGTGGTTCTCAGATGCCAGATAGGACTGGCCAAAACGACTCCGAGGCTTCCTGTGATCTTAGGTAGATGATGATTTTCATCCTCTCTTATCTTTTGGGAAAGTATCACCACGATCTTTGATCATGAAAGACAACTATCGATAACACTGCATTTATACGCAGAGAAATCAAGAAGAAAAACAAAGAGATTTCAACTTCCAACAGAGTGGTCTTAATGTGGGTAATTTCAACTCCTCCTTTCAAACTGCTTTTATCTTCACAAACACAAAGATGGGGGAAAGAAAATTGAATACTGCAGGTGGCGTCTGCCGGACAGAGATGACTACCAAGGAGAATACAGCTTGGAATCTGAAAGGCTTTTGTTAGAACACCCCAAGCTCATGTGTCTTGGTGTCTTTACGTCTCAGATACAAGGCCGCTGTGCAATGCACGGTCGATGTAAATATGCATTTTAATGGTCAACGTAGCACATCTGCATGAAGTCTGCTGGGTCTGTGAGTGCTCAGTGCCCACGAAGCCCCTTAGTGCTGAAGGGAGAGGTTTAGGAGACACGTGGGAGATCCGTGATTGCATGGAGAGTGGGATGTACTTCTCGGAGGACAGAGACAAGTTGAGGCTGTAGGTTTAATTTATGATGTGCAGGCTGACCCCAGCTGATGGGCAGTGAGGAGCTCTGAGGAGGCTCCAGGCTCTGTGCCCAGGTGTGGTTGGCTCCACACTCGCAGAAGGGGTGCCAGGGAGGCGGCCAGCTGCGAGAAGCTAGAGAGCGAGGAGCTCTTTTTGTCTGACATGAGACATGCTCTGCTGTAGAAGAGAAGACGG
Organism: Lasiurus borealis; assembly: GCA_004026805.1. Classification (NCBI taxonomy): domain Eukaryota; kingdom Metazoa; phylum Chordata; class Mammalia; order Chiroptera; family Vespertilionidae; genus Lasiurus; species Lasiurus borealis. Next base: position 8,804 of record PVJN01013739.1, read on the forward strand.
TGAAATAGAGACAGTGCAATTGAGATGGAGAGATAGAGAGGACGGAGCGAGAGAGAAGAGAGAGGTGTGATGTAAGATGAACATATCTGGAATTCAGATATCGGGAAGCAAGGAAAGAGAGAGGGGAGGAGAGGGGAGGGGAGGGGATGGAAGGAGAAAAGAGAGGCATTTTCTGGGTCTTGTATTTTCTCTCGTGAGGTGTGGGTTTATGGAACTTTGCTCTCCTTTTATGAGCCACTCCAGTATCCTTCCACCCATGGAAGCAAATAATTCCCTTCCTGTTAATGTGAAGCCAGTTTTAGTTGACTTGCAATTCAAAGGTCCTGACTAGATGTCAGGGGTTGTTGGGCGTCAGAATGTGCATATGGAGCCCCTCTTCCTCCCTATGGAGGCCTCTGCTGCCCCAGAGCACCCTCAGGTACCCTCCGAGCTTCCCAGCAGCCTCCGGGGGCCCTCCTCAGGTGCCCACTCCATAGCGCTGTCTGGCCCATCTCCTCTGATGCCAGACTGCCATTTGTTTATTTCTTCAGCAAGGGTTTATTGAACATAATTGTGGTGGAAACGCAGCAACCAGCACAGTGGAGATAAATACCTGTCTGAGAATCAAGGTTAACAAGCAATTTATTTCTGAAAATAAACTAGGAGCTATGAGAGGTCAGAGGAAGGGATGGCCATGACGGGTGGGGTCCGGAATGGCTCTGTGGGTGTCATTGATGACGGAGAGGTGGGATGGGGACAATGCGGTTGAAAGAAAACATGGGAGCTTGGTAGAGGGTCTGGAAGCGTCGGGAGGGAGAGGACCAGACGACCATAGCGGAACACCCGACCTGCCACGCGCTGAAGGGAGGCTCAGACAAGGGGGGATGGAGCAGCCCCTCCTTTCAGAGCCATGACGTCCAGTTAGGCCATTGGAGAGCCCACTGTCAGCTGGCGTGTTGATGCCCGCAGGAGGGCTTTACGCATTGGTATATTAATGGTGGGAGGAGTCTTCCCTCCTTTACTCAAGAGTCTGGCTAAGGGAGCTGTTTCAGGCTGGGGAGACGGAGGAGCTTGTTGCCTTGGGAACCTAGGAGCTGTGTGCCACCGTGCACAGTGTTCCTTCCACACCAAGGCTGACGCTGCCTCGGGGGTCGTGCTTGGCCTGGTGTGGGTGAGGATGGAGAGGCACTGGCGGCTGAAAGAGGGCCTTGGCAGTGTGCCCGCCTTCCTGGGCAGGAGCCTGTACTCTGTCCTTCCCCCTCCTCCACCTGGGATTTCCTGTGGGAAGATGGAAACATGCCTTTTCTGCCTTGGTACCCCTTCTTGGTGCAATTCAATGGGCTGAGATGTGTCGGCTCCCCTTAAGGAAGAGAGCTGTATTTTGAACGGGGCCGTTAGGATCAAGTGAAAGTCTATAATGGTTTAGTATGTGTCCTGGAGCATAGCAAGTGCTCAATAAATGGTAGCTCTCAACCTTGACCTTCTCAGCAATAATTCTGAGAGTACAGGGTATGGATGCGTGTGTGTGCGTGTGTGTGTGTGTGTGTGTGTGTGTGTGTGTGTGTGTGTGTGTTAACCTTAGTGGTTACAACATGATATCACTTAAAACAGAGAAATCTAAAATGGACACACCAGCCAGGGAGGACTATTGAGTGTCTCCAGCTCGTGTACAGTTTCCAGTTTCCATAGAAACCGAGCAAAGAAAATTTGCTAAAGGAAGCCTAGAAAATAAGTAGATTCAGGCCTGTGTGATTATGTCTCCAACTCTTTAATGCACAGGCAGACTTTTATTACTTATGATCTTATTGTCTCTTTAATATCTTTTTTTTTCTTATAAGATGCAATAGACCCAGACTCTTTCTATGAAGAGGATGACACCAAGTGTGGGATTTATTCTGCCGCCTTCTCGGTCACAGGCCCAATAGCGGTGCTTCTGAGAGCCCTGGTACTGTGTTTATCTGCCAGATACACCCAGCGCTGCCATTCTGTGAATATTCAGAGATGGTTTCTTGTTAGCTGTTAAGATACAGGAACAAAGAACCAAAAACCCTCCTAGAATGGAGAGGGGCAAACTGAAATCCCCATGAACATTCTGGCCATGAGACCTGGATTAGAATGGAAACATTGAATTCCCCTGCACCGGGAGGTGGTTGGGGCTCTGGGGTCATTTGATTACACCCGACTCCTTGGAATCCCTCGTTGAATTGGTAGCAGGAATGAGAGAGACGGCGCTGAGTCAGACCTGCCAACATTTGAATCAATAGCCATGCAATCTTGCTTCAATTTGCAAGCAATTTGAAATCTTTTCTTTAAAATGCCTTCAAGAAGGGAAGAGTGGAGGGGAGGGGAGGGAATACCAAAGCGAACGTCATTTTTTTTTTTTCTGTGCAAAAGGAGGCTCAGGGAGGCTGGACTCCACCCTGGGCTCCCTCGAATGGTTCATCATTTTTAACTGCTTAGCACAGAGCACATGAAAACAAGGCAGGAGTGGGGGTGGATACGTGCCTTTGCGTCAGTAAGAAATATCTATATTGGTCGCTGCCCCCGGCTCTTGACACAGCGCTCCTAAAATCTTTCTAAATAGGGTGTGGGGAGAATCTTTTGTCCTAACACATAGTCTTTGACCCCCCACCCCTACCCCAGAGCTCCCAAGACCTTTATAATTTCCTGAATGATGGACGCATCTGACACTGTGCTCCTAAACCCTTGGAATTTCCTGGCTGATAAGAACCTCATTTTTGTTCTAATGAGGTACCTCTCCAGCGGGCTCCTGGATAGCTTTGAGGTGGGGGCTGGTCACTAGAAAGCCTAAGCATGATTAGAAGCTTGGAAACTTAGCTTCTTCCCCCATTTTTTAAAAAAATATTTTTATTGATATTTTACAGAGAGGAAGGAAGAGGGATAGAGAGTTAGAAACATTGATCAGCTGCCTCCTGCACAACCCTGCTGGGGATGTGCCCACAACCAAGGTACATGCTCTTGACTGAAATTGAGCCTGGGACCCTTCAGTCCCCAGGCTGACGCTCTATCCACTGAGCCAATCCGGTCAGGTCTTCCTCCCATTTTTCAGAGAAGGAAGAGAGAAGAGGGGACGGAAGTGGAGTTAGTAATTAATCATGCCTGTGCGATGAAGCCTGTGTAAAAGTCCCAACAATCTGGGGTTCAGAGAATTTCCGGGTTGGTGATCACATCTGCATACCAGGAAGGTGGCACACCCCAACTTTATAGGGACGACACTCCTCTCTTGGGACCCTTCCAGATCTCAGCCTATGCATCTTCTCATCTGTTTGTCTGTCTGTTATCTCTATCATACCCTCTACTGTGTAATGGATGGCTAAACATAAGTAAGTGGTCCCCCAAGTTGTGTGAGCTCTTTCAGAAAATGATGTTATCTAAGCGGGGAGGGGTGTCATGGGAATCTCTGATTTCTAGCCAAGTTGGACAGAAGTTGTGGGTAACTTGAGGACCTACTACTTGCAGTTGGCATCAGAAGTAGGGGACAGTCTTGCGGGACTGAGACCTTCAGCTGTGGGGTCCGCACCAACTCCTGTTAGTGTCAGAATTGAATTGAATTGTAGGACACCTAGATGGTGTCACAGAGAATTGCCTGGTGTGTGGTATTGTGAGTGTGGCATTAGTGTCAAATTAAAGGAGAAACACAGGGGGTGGTTTTTCCATCGTCGTCCCCTCGGAGGCATGTGATTGGCTTGCTGCATGGCCATGGAGGACCGGGCAGCAGCGTGGAAGCAGCTCTAGGCTGATGTCAGAAGCTCTGGGGCCACCTGGGCCCTGCCACTTTCTAGTTATGTGACCCATTCGTGCATGCATTTCTCATAAGGGCCTGGCACAGGGAGTGCAGGGCTCAGGAAAGAGCATCAGCAAAATTGGAAATGCTTGCTTGTTTGTAAGCACATGATGCACATACAGACTCCAGAACATCACCAATTAGCCTTCATTGAACACTTACTCCGAAACCAGTATCACTGGAATAACGACACTGGGAAAGCAACCCACGTGGCCTGGCTACGGAAGTAGGTGAGCGAGAGCCGGCATTGCCCTGAGGGCAATAAACAGGAACTCCAGATGGGGACCACATCCAGATCGGGCCTCCTAGATGACCCTTCGAGCCCCCACTGGGCAGAGCCCCTCCCAGCCGTCTCCGATGACTCTTCTCCGGGTCACTCCTCCACCTTGGCTTCTGCGGCCACAGACAAGAGTGTTGCATCTCCTCCGAGTTCTTAAAAGCATCCGGCGTTGCCCCCGTGCCTCTGCCTCCCACCAGGAAGCTTTCTCGCTGCACTTGGTGGGTGTGTTTTTAAAGAAGGGCAAGTCTTTGCCTTACGGTTGAAGGAAGAAAAATGGACTCGCACAGGGAATATAGGGAGAAAGGTTTCCATCATCAGGCATGCTTTGGTTGCCATGGCATCCAGACGACCACTCCAGGGAGAGCCAGCCCGAGGAGGACAAAGGAACTCCCAAAGGTACTATCACTTATGTTCCTTCATGTCAAAGTCCTTCACAATTTCCAGTGAGCTAATCCTCCCAACAGGCCTGATGAGGCAGATCGATACTATTATCCCTTTTAGAGCTCAATATGAGTATCCACTTTAGGGCCCGTTATTTTATCGGCCAAATTACGCCTTCTTTAAAGGCTCATCTGTGTCGTCTGGAAGCACTACTCTAATTTGTGATGGTGAGTTGATGTCACCTATGCTCTCCCAAGAGAGGGTGGAGCCAGGGTCGGTGATGCAGGAGACACTTGGGGCTGCATATCATCAGTATCCGGGGTCTGTGGGGACTCTGACGAACATGAGGCCAGGACCACCAGCCCACTCACCCACCGGGTGACCTCGGGAAGGGCACTTCTTTTGGGGACCCTGTTAGTGCATCTGCAGAATGGGGATCAGGATAATTCCCCTCTCTCCTTGACTTGCCTTTTGTCTTGCACAGAGTTGTTAGAATGAAATGAGACCATAGCTGTAGATAGACTTTGGAGCAGGGAAATACAAGAGATGGTAATGATTGGGAGCACCAAAGCAATGATATAAGTATTTGGACTGTAGAGCACACACGATGGGCCCATTTTATTATTTTAATTGAGCATTTTATATGATTCCATTTTCACTCTTTAGCATATCAGTTATATTACTTTTTAAAAACTTCTTTTAGTGTTGCCCTTGCATTTGCAATATACATTTACAGTTGATCTGAATCCACTTTCAAATAATGTTATGCCATTTCACAAGTAATAGATCTAATAATAACAAAATAACCCTAATTTTTCTGTCCCTTGTATCATGTCTGTTATTCATTTCACTTATATCTAAGAGTACCTAAGCATTTCTATCTGTCCATCTATCCACCTGCCTAATATATACATATATACATAAGATATATATAAGCATTTGCAATTAAGTACATTGATACTATTATTTTTTAACAAAATATTATCTGTTAGATCAATACATACTAAGAAAAATTAAAGTTTTTATTTTATCTTCAATTCTCTTTTTGATACTCCTTTTTTCTTTCTGACCTATATTATCTTCCTTCTCTCTAAAGTACTTTTTAAAAAAATATATTTTATTGATGTTTTACAGAGAGGAAGGGAGAGGGACAGAGAGCTAGAAACATCGATGAGAGAGACATCGATCAGTCGCCTCCTGCACATCCCCTACTGGAGATGTACCCGAAACCAAGGTACATGCCCTTGACCGGAATCGAACCCAGGATCCCTCAGTCCATAGGCCGACGTTCTATCCACTGAGCCAAACCGGTCCTGGCTCTAAAGTACTTTTAATATTTCTTGCAAGGCAGGTTTACTGGCAGCAAATTTTCTCTATTTGTGTTTGTCTAGAATATTGTATTTCTCCTTCACTTTTGAAGGATAATTCCACAGGGTACAGAATTGCAGGATGAGGGTTTTGTTCTCTCAACATTTTGAATATTTCACTCCACTCCCTTCCAGCTGGCGTGGTTTCTGAGGAGATTCAGATGCGATTCTTAATGTTTGCGCTTCTATAGGACAGGTGTTTCCCCCTCTGGCTTTTTCCAGGATTTTCCCGTATTTGTGATTTTGTAAAGTTTGAAAATGATATGCCTAGATGTTGGGTAGTTTTGAAAGCTTCCTTTTATTAATTTGCTTGGTGTTTTCCGAGCTCCCTGGATCCATGGGTTGGTGTCTGACATTAACCTGGTGTGAGATCTGACTTCCCAAACACATTTGGCCGCAGAGGGGCCAGACATGCAACCTGGAAATGCAAGGAAGTCAATGCCCCGTGGGCTCCAATTTGACCGGTGGAAAACAGGTGGCAGGAGGGTAAATGTCCTTTCCGTCCCTCCTTCCACAGAGCCCTCCAAGGCACAGTTTTGCCTCGTCTCTGGGGACAACCGGTGTGACTGAGCAAGTGCATCTAACAAATGACCAGCTGTTCCTCCTTATGGCTCGTGTCAGAGAACCATTCAGTATATTAACCCATCATGTGGCATTCTTTCTCTGCTCACATCCCTTTCCCTCAATCTTGCTGCCTTGGGATTCCACCTCTCATGTAGGATCTTAGCACCTTATCCTTACCTCAGGTTCCCTGTACCCCAGAAAGCCTGACCCAAGACAGGGCCGACAGAAAAAATTCCACCCCTCCGAACTCACAGTGGTCCTTTAAGAATTTGTCATTGTATCTCCATCCCCACAGTAGAGTTCTTTTTCCTGGTTCCTTCTCTTTCAAAGTGGCAATCTGTTTGCGATCTGGACCCCTCTCCTCTGAACTGGCTCTGGTTTGTCAGTATCCTTCCCAAGGGTGGTGCTGAGAATGGAATGGCACCTTATTATAGAAAGCTTTGCTCTTGAAAGAAGTATAAACTGAGGTAATTTTTTGTGTGTGTGTTTTAGAAAGAAAAATACAAGTAAATGAAACTAGATTGGATCTAATATATTAAGAAGACCTCTTTGATAATAATCATTATGATTAGCATTTGAGGGGCTAGGAATTGGGATATGGAGAAAGATCACAGTTTTCCTGAAAACCTTTCATCATAAGCCTATGTGTGGGGCATTCCTATTTGCAAAAAAATAAAAAAATCATCTTTTTAATTTTATTTGGCCCTAATAGCCACAGGATAGTGCACATGTTTTCACTATCCCCATTTTACACAAAGACAACTGGCTCCATGATATTAAATGAATATCCCATTGCTGGTAAATGAGGTAGCGGGGATTTGAACCTGTCTCCAAAACTTTCTGCTCTTTCTGTGATGCCAAATTTATCTCAATATATTTAGAAAGATCTAACCATAGTAACAGGGGGTGGAACGGTTGACTTTGGGTCTCTCCCCATCACCGAACAAATAGCTCATGAAGGAAACACCTGGGCTCAGAAGCACCCAGGCAGCCTGATTGACAGCAGCCTGTTCCCTCGAGAACGGCATCAGCCTATTGTTTCCCAAGACACCGCCCAGGGTCTACCTACCTGATTCCCAGCAGGTGTTCTATAGGTGGGAGAAATCAGTAAATAACAGTTGACTTCATGTGAGAGAGGGAGGTTAGACTGGAACAAAAGACAATCAAGGCAACCCCTGCCCCACAAAAACAAAAACAAAAAACACAACCCAAACCTCTTCATTGTACTTAATACTTGTATTTACCCAGAGAAGCTGGAACCTCTGTACCTGAGAAACCTAAGATGCTTTATAAGACCAGGTTCACCCACAAAAAGGAAAACACAGCAGAGTATAATCGGTGTCATGAAGTGTGGCTGAGAGTGGGGGCGCTACAGGGGCTGTGGGACCTGGGTGCCTCCGGTGGCGAGAGGAAGGGAGAGAAGACCGGAAAAGGCCTCTGACCTCGGCAGGAGCACGACCAGGTTTCTTGCTGTGCGGCCACCCGCAGGTCCCATTTATCTCCCCGACTTTTCTTTCCTGCGAGGAATCATCCTGCCAAGGATCGAAGACAGAAGATAAATAGCACGTCGCCTCGCCTGCGGAAGAAATGTTAGGGAATGATGGCCTCGCGTGGCTCAATCAATACCACCGAGCAATGCCATCGACGGGTTTTCATCTATAGTTTTTTTTTTTTTCTCTCAGAGTCAAAGCTCTCCCAGTAGCAAAGCAGTTAAGACATCCTTAGTGTGTTTGCTCGCCCATTGCAACGGTCACTGCTGTTGTTTGTGCTCTAGTCATCGCCTGAATAAATGATACCCATAATCCAGACTGGCTTCTCTACGTCTGCTTTTCCCTTCCTTCCGTCCACTCTTCACACTGGTGACAGTCTTTTCAAGACAGTCTTTAGTGCAGACGATTGTATTAACGTCCCCAACTTCTGACTCTTCCTTGCTCGTACATCATCTGCCTTGGACTTTGCAGCTCCTCTCCCACAAGGGAAGGAGCATACATCCCACCCCTTGATTTTTGGGTTGGGCCATTTGACTTATTTCGGCCAATAGGATGGGGTGAAAGTGATGATGCACTACTGCCCAACCAGACCCGTTGCTAAATGTACCCTAGAGAGAATCGAAAAGGGTGGACATCGCTAACAAGTGAGGCAGGAGGTTTAGGGCAGTGTTTCACTGTCTCTAAAAACTCAGATGCCAAACCAACAGGCTTCTCCGTGTGCTAATGGGTCAGACACCTCCTTAGAATTAGACTGAGCTGAGATGGTTCGGAAGATAAACTCTTACCTCACCTACCCCTGTGACCAGCGGTTCTCAACCTGTGGGTCGCGACCCCTTGGGGGGTCGAACAACCCTTTCACATGGGTCGCCTAAGACCATCGGAAAATGCAGATATTTGCATCACGATGCATAACAGTAGCAACATTTCATGGTTGGGGGTCACCACCCCATGAGGAACTGTATGCAAGGGTCGCGGCCTTAGGAAGGTTGAGAACCACTGCCTGTGACCATGTGTTTTCAATTCTCTTGGGTATATTATACCTGAAGTAGAATTTCTGTTGGGTCATATAGTAACACTATGTTTACCTTCCCCCCCACCCCCCCAATTGTTTTCAATATATTCATTTAAAAGGATTTCATGGTAGTTTTGTGAGAGACAGAAGCAGAGGTAGAGGAGAGAAGCGAAGAGGCCAGGAGGAGAGGAAGACGGGGTGTTGGTGGCGGTGATGCTGCTGGCAGCTGCGGATTAGGCTCAGCCAGGAGCGTCGGGTCCCAGGCTGGCTGATGTCATGGGAACCGGTCCAAGTTAATCTGCAGAAGTGCAGCACATCTTGATGGGAGTTGGCTTGGCTCTGCCAAGCCCTCAGAGCGGCCCAGAATTAGATCTCTAGATTGGAATAAACATGGAACAAAAGGTTCATTTTTGACCTTGGAGCGAGATGGAGAGACCAACACATTTTGTTTGCCGGCCGAGGAGATCGCTATAAATAAGGGGCTCGTTGCCAAACAATTGGTCTCCTCGTACCAGCCCGCCCCGCTCCACGGCAGGCCTGGCTGGGGAGTGTTCTCTGGCCACCTTTGTCCCCTCATCTGCTTCAGCTCGTTACGCTGTCACTTTGAGCTATGGCTCGGCTCTCTCTGGCTCTGACTCCTCTGGAAAGGCTGCTGTCCAGATGTCTAGGTATTTAGCAAATGCACTTTCCCGATACCTTGGCAGGGGGAAGGCCGAGGGGGGTGACTATTTGATGCTGTTGGCTGTGGGAGAACATGTTTGCTGAAGTGACCAGCAGAGTCCCTGCCTCACCCTCCCTGCGTCTGGAATTCTCTTTCTGGTGACAGCCGATGCATCATTTAAAGGAAGCTCACCAGGGAGCAGGGGGAAGACACAGTTGTTTTTCCCCTTTGCATTCTCATGGGTCTGGCACAGGCTTCCAGATTATAGAGGAGGGTGCCTTCTGTGGGTCTCCCTCCCTCCCCACAGATCATCACCCTCCAGAAAAGGACAGGGTGCCTCTTTTCATCTTTCTCTGATGTTTGCTTCTCCTCTTTAAATCACTTCTTTCCCATAATACAAAAACTCCTCACCACTGTGTTCCACTACCTGCTTTACTATTTTGTGGATTTAATTTAGTTTAGTGGGTTTTTTTTGAGCTAAGAGGATGTTAGAGAATATTTAGATCATTCTTGCAGTTTACAGATGGATAAAGAGGGGAAGAGACTTTCTCCAAGTCAGCGGTGGATCAGTGAGGGATCTAACTTCTAAAACCCTTCCCATTGCCTCCCCGTCTCTGTCTTAACCCTTCACCACCCTGGGACGCTGGGTGTTGTCTGCCATTATATCCCTAGCAGTCTAGCTCAGTGCCTGGCACATGTTTCTGGAGCCGGGCTGGGTTTGACTCTGGCTCCAACATGTACTACCTGTGTGTTCTTTTTTTAAAATTTTTTTTATTGTATTTTATTGATTTCTTACAGAGAGGAAGGGAGAGGGATAGTTAGAAACATCGATGAGAGAGAAACATCAGCCGCCTCCTGCACGCCCCCTACTGGGGATGTGCCCACAACTAGGATACATGCCCTTGACCGGAATCGAACCTGGGGACCCTTCAGTCCGCAGGCCAACGCTCTATCCACTGAGCCAAACCGGTTTTGGCCCCGTGTGTTCTTATACAACTGATTTAACCCTACCTATGTATCAGTTTCCTTAGCTAGTGATGACACCTGCCTTAAAGGATACTTGCGGGAGGCAAATGAGTGAATACCCTGAAAGCAAGAGGATAGTGCCTTTTATAGAGTAGGGCAGAGGTTGGCAAATCACGGCTCGAGAACCACATGCAGCTCTTTGTCCCCTTGTGTGTGGCTCTTCCACAAAATACCACGGCCTGGCAGAGTCTATTTTGAAGAAGTGGCATTAGAAAAAATTTAAGTTTAAAAAATTTGGCTCTCAAAAGAAATTTTGATCATCGTTCTATTGATATTTGGCGCTGTTGGCTAATGAGTTTGCCTCCCACTGGACAAGGGGATCGATGGATGTTGGTTCTTACCATTATTATTGAGTGAATGAATGATTCTATGTTCATTCCCTCAGGAGCCAGCGTGGTGTCCTCCAATCTCTTCCTTCCTTTTCTCAACAGCCAGGCCCCACACCTGGGCTAGGAGGCAGAGCTGTGCAGCTGATGTGTTTGGTTGGAGGCCCTTTGGGGGTACCTCTCTTGGATGTGAATCCACCCCTGGGAACTTGAATGAGGATTTCATGGTGTTTTGGAGGGAGAAGCACAGTCTTTGAGCTCTGGATAGAATTCCTGCTTTCATTTGTGACTGACTGGTCTGATTGAGAGTAAATCTTGTCTCAGCCCCTTCATTCATGCAAAAGCCTTTGGACGCTTAATATAATTTTGTGAAGATTTCCAGCTCCTTGGGGCTTTGCTGAGGAACATAGCAAACACAGTTTTCACCGCCTCAAAGGGAGGCTTAGACTGATAACAATAAGAATCCTAGGCAGCCGAGCTTTGCTGAACATTTCACTTACTGTTATTCGGAGCAAGTTGTCTGACATGAATGCTGTCATTGAGACGTCACCTTGACCCACAGTGGCCAGTGGCCTGGCTAAATTGTGCTTGGGGACTGGGGGATCTGTGGGACTTGGGGCGTGTGAATGGCTTCATCACAGCTACCACCCCGGAAAAGCCACTCCAATGGATGTCATACCCAGGTCCAGCCAGGGCAAAGCAGTGGGCAGCGGCAGAGCTGGGACTAGAACTCTCTCTCCTGGAATCTGGTCACACCCCCTTTACAGGGTTCGGTGGAAAGCCTGGCATTCTGGGTGCCTCCCACTTACCATACATGGGGCAGAGCCACTGGGCGTGACTGCTCAGTCCTCTAGGCCACGCTCAGCACACTGAGAGCAGTACCATGGCAATGCTCACAGACATGCGCTGTGTTAGGAGGATTCCTTCCTCGAACCTTCCGAAATGATGGAGAATGAGTATCCGGGTCTTTTGAGTGACAGAGGGGAAACCAGTTGCTTCAGTTGCAAATGGGGGTGGGGTGGGAGGGGGAGAGCATGTTATTGCTCCATCACCATAGGATACTATGCTTTGAAAGTTAAAAAAAAAATCCGTGAAGAGTTACTATATATATATTATTGATTTTTTATAGAGAGGAAGGGAGAGGGATAGAGAGAAACATCGATGAGAGAGAGACATCGATCAGCCGCCTCCTGCACGCCCCACACTGGGGATGTGCCCGCAACCAGGTTACATGCCCTTGACTGGAATCGAACCTGGGACCTTTCAGTCCGCAGGCCCATGCTCTATCCACTGAGCCAAACCGGTTTCGGCAGTTACTTTTTTTTTTATTGTCTCTTGCACAGTCCAAGCCATCACTTCCCTTATGCTGTTATTTTTTTTAATAAGTTAACAAATTGGCTAATTCTCTTGGAAATGCTTTGATTTGAGGAAATGGGCGTTTTATGCAATCCCCTCAGAGAAAAGAGAAAACAGATTTCCAAGTGCATTATCAATACGGAGGACATTGAACCCCGAGATCAGAAATGGAGAACACGTGGCGAGCTCTGGGGTTCAGATGTTCAGTTCGATATGGATATGGGAAGAAGATGTTGAAGTGCAGGCACAGGCGGGATGCTCGCTTGTTCGGTACGACTCAGGATTGAGGAAGAGTGGGCCCAAAGCCAACTTGGATCTCGAGTCTGCTCCAGTGGTCCAGTTCACGGCCTAGAATCGTCAGGGAACAGAGGCACGGAGGGACATCCTTAAGTGTCTCCCTTGGAGCTGCTGCCCCTTGAGGGCAGGGCCATGTCCTATTTTGTCTCCTAGCGTAGATGTCGCCCCACATAGATAGGAACACCTATTTGTTTAAAGGAAGCGGCTTTTAGGGACCCAGGGGCATTTTTCCCTACATTGAAATCAGGTGACACCTAGGGCACTAGACTGAACCAGGGCAGTTTTGTGGGGATGGGAAGAGCGCGCTTGGGAGCAGTCAGGAGGGAGTTGTGTCTGTCACGAAGCCATTGGATGGCTGTCCCGAAAGTGGGTCAGGAAGGGCCCTCAATGGCAGGAACATGGAACAGAAATGTCACCGACCTCATCATTTTCGCTCAAACCTGGCCATGCTTCCCTCCGTCCATCCTTCTAAAGCCGGTTTCCTGGAGCAAAAGCCTGCAGGTTGACTTTCCCGACGCCACCAGCCTCCTGTGGGACCCCAGCGACGGAGGCAAAAGACGGGATGAATTCAGTTTCCTTTAAAAGCCTCAACTGACTTCCTCTGACCTCTTTCCTGATTTCTAATTTAATCAAACCGAACCCACATAACTGAAAACCATGCCCTGCACCCCACCTGTGCCTACACTCATTTTAAGTATCTTTGGAAGAGAGGAAGGGAGTGGTCCAACTGGCTTCCTGTACTTGAAGACCTCAGTTTCTCAGGGAGGGACTGAAGGGGGCATCTCCCCTGTTTCTCATTAGAAAGATGAACAAAGGACGGGAAGGGGGAGCACCGTGCCAGGGGAGTTAAAGTGATCATGGAATGCTGAGACTGACATACATGTCACGTTGGAGGTAACTAGAACAAGGAGAGAAGTGATGGGCCGCAGGTCCCATCAGAGTGGCAGCATTGAGGCTGGAATGGTGTCCTTGGACCCCTAGAAAACAGCAGCCAGTCACACTAACTCCTGGCTACCTGGTGAAGTGGGTTCCTCTCTTTCCTGAGTTAAAAAAAAAAAAACTAGCCCTGGCCAGTTTTGCTCAGTGGTTAGAGTGTTGGCCCATGGACTAAAGGGTTGCAGGTTTGATTCTCCTTCAAGGGCACGTAGCTGGATTGTAGGTTCGATCCTGGCCTGGGTGGAGGTGGGAGGCAGCTGATCATTGTGTCTCTCTCATATCAATGTTTCTCCCTCTGCGTCTCCCTCTTCCTCTCCCTCTCCCTCCTTCTCTCTAAACCTTGGGTGAGAATTAACAAAACCTCTATAACAACAAAAACCCAAAAACAAACCTACAGGTTTCCCTATCTTAAAGAGCAATCCTTTCTTCTTTGGTTCAATATAGAGGTTAAATGGCTTAAGCTGCAGTATTTTGTAGGGATTAATTTGGAACATTTCTGCTGTGTGTGCGTATCTAGATAGATATATAGATAGATAGATAGGTAGATAGATAGATAGGTAGATAGAGATAGAGATTTAGACATAGGTAGATATAATTATGTATGTATGTATGTTTGTGTCTCTGCCTGTGTTTCTGTGCATGTATGTTTGGGCTGGAGTAGGAGGAGGTCACTAGGGTTGGGCAGGAGGAGGGCTGGCAGGACTAATCCCAAGTGTGAGAGGGCCAGGGCCAAGTTCCCGAGCTGCTGCCCTTTGCACACACCCCACAGGACTCACTCTGCCCCTCGGGACCAGCTTGGATGTGGACCTCATTGAGGGCACCACTGCCCTCTGCTCTATGGAGGTGAACGCTGCTGACGTGCCTGCCTCACCTTGTCCCAAATGGGGGTAGGGACATGGAGATACAATAAAAGGCTGTGCCTGTCTCGAGGCTCAGCGGATCCACCCCTCTTGGGGGTCATTCTGCTCTGCCTGGGACATGCTTAGCTGTGGGCGGTAGAGCAAAAGCACCTGATACTTGGCCGCAGGGGCTTGGTGGGGGTCAAGGCAGTCATTGCACCAAAGCTTTCCCTGGCAGGGTCTGAAGGTGCTGGGCAGTGCTGGCACAGCTCTCTTTCTTGTCTTCCTGGCCCCTCTGAGGTCCGCATTCAGAACTCTTCCCGAGCCACTCCTGTGGAATTCTCTTTAAAGGTAAAGCCCGTGCTGGCCTTGGGCCAATCTTCTCACTTCTGCAAACACAGCACCCTGGGGGAAGGAGCCCAAGTATTGCTTGCAGATAAGAGCACAGCACTTTTGCACAGCACGCTGTAATTTGTCAGTTGTGTTCCCGTTAGCCGTCTCAGTCGATCTTCACAAATCTGTAACTTACACAGAGTAGCGATTGAAACTCTCACTTAACAGACAGGGAAACTGAGGCCTAATCTGGAAGGTTTGTCACTATCTGATTGACTCGGAGGTGATTAGCTAAGACCTAAAGGGTTCTCTCATTAGGCTTTAGATTAAAATAAATTAAGCTACAAGATAGTTAAAGCCAAGCAAAATGTCCTGCCATCAATCAGCGTGACAAAGGGAAAGTTCCTAACAGCACCATTTAGCCACTTTCTCCCAGACCCAAGGCTTCAGCTTATGACCCAGCACCAGGAGTAATAGGGGAAAGTATGTCTACTCCAACTTTCTGGAGGTGGATATCACCCACCGTGCATCTTTAAAATGTGAATTTATTGACAATATTAAAAAAAAAACAGACTTCAAATAAAAATACAACGAAGAACCTGGATACTATATATAACATGAGTATAGGAAGACTGAAAAGTGGAGAGGGGACAGATTGGTTAGGGATCTTGGGACCCAAGAAACAACACAGTGGTGAGTTTCCTGAGTTTTCTTTATAATGTTATATATTCAAGGCTTGGAACTGAAGAATGCAGCAACCCAGAAATACGAATGAGCACGACGTTTCAACACAAGTTAGCTCTCTCTGGCCAAGATACTAGGAAAGGGACAGCCTCGCAAGACAGAATAAATCTACATTCCTGCCAGTCACCATAGAAAAACTATGGTTCCCCCCGCCCCTCTCCCCACACACATGCCAACACAGGCTAAGTGAGCAGCCTGGACTACAAGCCTCATGAGGGGTGGTGTCAGGAAAAGCCAAGTAGAGGACTAGAATTTTGTCCCTTTGACCCGGTGACCAGTCTTCCCCCTCCTCCCCTCTGCAGCCATGGTATCAGCGGAGACCTCTTGGGCAGTGGTTCTCAACCTTCCTAAGGCCGCGACCCTTGCATACAGTTCCTCATGTGGTGGTGACCCCCAACCATGAAATGTTGCTACTGTGATGCATCGTGATGTAAATATCTGCATTTTCCGATGGTCTTAGGTGACCCTTGTGAAAGGGTCATTTGACCCCCAAAGGGGTCACGGCCCACAGGTTGAGAACCGCTGCTCTTGGGGAACTTGCGAGTTTGGATTCCCACCTCCACCTGGCAGTAATGAAGCTTCTCTTCCTTTCCTGCTAAAGTGGTGTCAGTAAAGAGGAGGTCTAGCAGAGAGTTTGGACTTTCACCGTCACCCCACTGTAAGGCGGTCATGCTGCCATAGGGTTAAGGGGGACCATGTGGAGAACCCACGCTCCTGTCACCACCTTTTAGTAACAAGGAGCTCCCCCACTCTCACAACTTAGTGTCAACAAAGGTTGAATGGGAAACCTGCTTTTAATAAGCCCTCTTATTAAGGTTTCAATAAGAGCCAGAGTCTTATAATGTAACACAAGCATGCCCAGGTTTCACCAAGATCCAGCAAGTTTGCACACTGAGTGATAAAAGACAATGGATGCCAAACATTGACATGACAGAGGTACTAGCATTATCTGACCAAGGTTTTAAAACAGCCCTGCTAAAAAAAAAATGCTTCAGTGAGCAATTAGAAACATACTTAAAACTAATGAAAAAAATTACAAGCATCAGCAAAGAAACAGAAGATATAAAGAAGACCCCAAAGGAAAATGAAACACACACATGAGCTTAGTGGATGAGTTGAACAGCAGAATGGAGGGGACAGAGGAAAGAATCAGTGAACTGGAAGATAGAACAATAGATATAAATAGAACAGCAGAGCAAATAGGCTGAAAGTATCAAACAGAACTTATGCAACTGTGATAAAATAGCCAACATTCATGTCATCAGAATCCCAGAAGAAGGGGAGGAAGAGACTGGTTCTGAGAAAGCACTCACAGAAATAACAGTGGAGAACATCCCAATTTTGGCAAGAGACATAAACCTGTAGATTCAAGAAGCTGAGTAAACCACAATCCAAAGAGATCCATGGCAGGATGCATGATAGTTAGACTTCTGAAAACAAGATAAGGGAACAATCTTGAAGGGGCCTAGTAAAAGATGTCTCACTTACAGGAACACAACAAATAAAATGTCAGCAGGTTTATCATATGAAACAATGGAGGCCAGAAGAAAGTGGGACAGTCATCTTTTTTCAAATACTGAAAGAAATGAGTGAAAACATCCTTCAGGACTGAAGGGGAAAATCAAGTCATTCTCAGAGGAAGCAAATGTAAGAGAATTGGTTGTAACTGAATTGAAGAGGAAATCACAAGTAGCTTAAGTGCTCTGAGGCAGTGTTCAGGGCAAAAGCACCCAGGAATGACTTAAATGGCTAAGATGGATTTCTTAAGAAACGACACTAAAAAGAAGTCAGCGAACAACACATCCCTCTTGGTGTGGAGCAGAGAACATTTCAGAAAGCTGGAAACAAAGCTTATGAGGAAAAGCAGAGTGAACTAGGGCTAGACCATCTATAATAATAAAAGCGTAATATGCTAATTGGACTGCACATCCTTCCAGATGACCTTCTGGATGAAGTCAGGGTTGTGAAGGAAGCCCAGGTTTTGGGTGCCAGGGGGAAGCCGGTGCTGGCAGCCGGAGGAAGAAATGCCTACTCTTGCACAGATTTCGTGCACCTGGCCTCTAGTGTTAAATCATTGGCTTGATGGGAGGAAATATTTAGTGATTATCTTCAAGCATGCCTTGAGAAGTTTTATATTTTATGATGTCATCAAAAATTCTTCCCCTTGAATAAATGTGATTTTTTTTTTTGGTAGACCACTTAAAAAAGCAGTGCTTTTCTTCTGGTGAAATAGAGGCTTAGAGAAGCATTGAAAAATGAAGAGGTTTGCATCAGGTACCACTAACAGCAACAGAATAAAGATGAATAAAATTCATCTTCTCACTTTAACCCACTGTGCTTTTCATTATGTATAGGATCACCATGTATCAGCCCCTCGAGTATAGAATTCAAAGGAACAAGCTGAGCATGCAGCAAGCTGGGCTTAAGTGAGACCGGGAGATTTTTTCCTGGACATGACAGTTGTGAAAGAATGAACCTGGCTGCACTTCCCTGAGTCCTTCAGATTTGGGTTCTATACCTTCAGAACTGTCTATAATATCTCACTTGGAGGCAGAAAGAGGAGTTTTCTTGGGTAGCTACCCACATGACCAATTCACATCCCAAAGACCCCGCCTCCTAATGCCATCACCTTGGGAGGTAGGTTTCAACATATCCATTTGGGCGGGAGCGAACACAAACATTTAGACCATAGCAAGGCAATTTAGGGCAAGAGCCACTTGCCCGGAAATGTAAGACAGACCTCCAGGCGTACATCTGTTCTCATGACAAGGGAAGGGGACACCAGAGAGGTAAGAAAGAAAAGGGACCCTTGGTTGGTTGGAAGGTAGTTAAGAAAGGGCACTGACCAGAACTCCTCAGTCAACAGCCCTCCTAGCTGCCCAGGTGATCTGACAGATCAGGAGGTTGGAGCTGAAATGAGAAGTATCTGGAAAGCTGAGAGATATTACCTGGAGAATTGCACCAGACAGCATTGCACTCAGTACAGTTTGGTTTTGTCAGCGGCTCGCCTGGCCTTTGCTTCAGGAAGACTCTTTTAGATTGGAATTGGCGTGGCTGGGAAGCTATTAGAGATGTGTAGACTTTTGCTTTGTGAGAATTGGACTGAGCCCCATAGACTCTCTGGGGAGGAAGGGGAGGGGCTTAAAAATCCTTTCACTCACAGGTGGGAACTTGATGGTATGGGATTTACTGGAAGATGCATTGCAGTTGGCTCAGGCTCTCTCTCTCTCTCTCTCTCTCTCTCTCTCTCTCTCTCTCTCTCTCTCTCTCTCTTCCTTCTTTTCTTTTCTCCTCCTTTTTCCCTAGATGCATATTATTAAAGCATTGTCTATGGTGACTCATATGATATGAGACTCAAAACCAAACTAAAAGTTAAAACTCAGGGAATACGGAATTTTTCTCCCCATTATTATTCCTCCTTTAAAAAGTCAGTGGCGCCCTGGCTGGTTTGGCTCAGTGAATAGAGCATCAGCCTGTGGACTGAAGGGTCCTGAGTTCTATTCCTGTCAAGGGCACATGCCCGGGTTGTAGGCTTGATCCCCAGTAGGGGGCGTGCAGGAGGCAGCCAATCAATGATTGTCTCTCATCCTTGGTGTTTCTCTGTCCCTTCCTCTCTGAAACCAATAAAAATAAAAACATATGAAGAAAAAAAAAGTCAGTGGCAAACTCAAATCATTTTTCAGTAATAAGTAAAATCCCCACCTTTCAGAATAATTAGAAAAGCGCAATATTCTGTTAAAAGAGGACTGCCATCTACACTGCACACAGATGACTAATGTCCAGATACTTACAGCACAGCGAAATCCGCTGTGTAACATCTAAGGGCTGCTTCCAGTGATTCAGGACCATCCTGGCCTGCTAGGGCCTCATTAGGAGTACTTCTCATTATGTAGGCCTCCAACCGGGAGCATACAGGAGGCTGAGCTGAACCTCGGCTGACATGTGGACTCCCGGGGGGAATTTTATATATAATCTGACTGATGTAAGCTCTACTTCTTTGACATTTATCTCTTTCGCAAAAGTAAAAGGCTAGGGGGAAAAAAAGTCTGTTTATTTTAGCTTGACTTGCGTTTCGGTTCTGAGGAGCAGAAGACTCATCATGCTCCGAGCTTCTTCCCATCTTCCCAATGACTTCCTCATTTGTGATTTCACTCGGGTGGTTCTTGCATCTCTATGTGGTTGGAAAGACACCGGGAGCATCTCTCCACACTGTGGATTGGAAAGCAGAGCTCCTGACATAAGGGGAGGGTATTTCCCAAGATCCCCTCTCCCTCTACCTTCTGCTTCCCCAACCCTTCTGTCCTCATCCCATGAATCTAAACGGGACCTCCTCTGGATTCTCGTTCGTGGCCTTACCATCAGGAGCAAAGTGGTACAGAGACATCCCTCTTTCTTCCAGGTTCCATACCATGTGTTACAGCACTCTGCCACCTGGGCAAATGGTTTAATCCTTGAGAGCTTTTTCTAAAGAGGCAGCATATTCTAAGAAGCAGAACCAGGGTTTGGGGAATCAATCAAACTCAAACAATGGCTTCACTGAAACTCCTCAGCTTTCACCAGGAACTTGAGTGTCATCTGTAAAATGGCCTTGGTCACCCTGCCATGCCGTCCTCACCAATCCTGATGGGGAACGAAAGAGCTAATTGGCAGGGAAGCCTGTGCAGGGTTATCTGGGGAAGAGTGGTTGGTCTTTATCGGTCCTCGGGTTTAGCATTTTGCTAGCACTTTGCTGCCAGAGGAATGAAGAACTTGCTCCCAGTTCATCCTTGTTGGGGGACTAGTGAGGCATGACCTGAACTTCTCTTTCTGGGAGACGCACCTGAACCTCCCGCCTATCACGGCTGTCACTCATTCTGACTCTGCAAGTGGCCAGGCATTCCCTAGAGATGCAGCATCTGGAAAACCAGGAGGTCTGATGTGAGAGTTTAAGTATCCCGGCAGCTCTGCCTCAGGCAGAGGCTTGGCTGACTTCCCTCCGGGGACACACTCTTTCTCTGAGGTGAACCACATCATGACTCTTGCTCTCTGAGTGGGTTTGCTATTATTCCATCGTACTTCCCTTGGTCAGGGGTGGAAGAAAGCGTTAGTTGGCAAATTCAGCCCCGTGTGGCAAGGCTCTGGGCTCTGCTTGACTGAGCTGAACCTGAAGTGATGCGAATTCTTCCTTCACCACTTGCCCCAGCATTTCTTCAAGGGCTTTGGGATGAAGGTGGGAAAAGAGATGGAAAATAAGACATGAGGCTATTTACTATTTTTTTTTAATGGCATGGAAGGGTCAAGAACTCTGTCTTGGAGAAGGGGTAGAAAATGGGTATAGACGCACCTGCTCTTACATGGACAGCCACATGGACGAGCTACATGCTAGCAGCTCAAGCAGCTGATGACTGTCATCAAAGAGCATGTCCATATGTTTGCTCGACTCCCCTCATAGCTCCTGCCACGTTGTGACAAGCCTGCTAACATTAATCAGTGTTTTTATTTAGGAAGACAGTGTCTTGGCTGGTATTTTCCCTTGCAGGAGCTGGCTGTCCTAAATGTAGTAGAAAATTGCCCTGAAATGCACAAATCAGGCCAAGGAAGGTAGAGGGAGGGGCCCCGATGATTTTCCCTGAGAAATGATGTTAGTCAAGAAGCACAGTCTTTAGGGATGGAGCCCTGCACTCACCTGAAGGAAAGAAGGATCTAAGAGGAGTGGCCATCTGGGGACTTGACCACAGGGCATGGAAAAGAAACCTACATGTCTAACTCTGCAAGACCTCTGAGCCCTTCAATCCTTTTGCCTGGTGTAATGCACCTTCGGACAGAGCTAGAGAAGAGGATGATCTCCTGGTCACAGAAAGCCAGAGGTTGTCCGAGGGCCTCTGTCCATTTCAGCACCAGGTAGTCCTTCTCCATTGCCTGGAGGCAACTGTCAGCTGATCTGGGAAAACCTCCAAAATGGCTCGCCAAAGGGAGCTGTCCGTGGTCCTGTAGTTTCCCTTGCTTGAAACCATTCACCAGTTTCTATTAGCTGGTGTGTGACAGGTGCTGGGCCAGAGACTTTCCATGCATTGTGTCCTTTAATCCTCATGACAACCCTGCAAGGATAGTATTGTAATCGGCAGCCTTCTTTCTACAGACGAGGAAACCAATGCTCTGAGTTTCACTTTCATCTTGTCCAACTAGGAATGGCCTGAAGAACCTCTCCAGACATGAGATTTGAAGATTTCCAGCCTAGCAAAGAGGGCATTTCTGTGCCACACCCTCTCTCTATTCTGTATTAAAGGATGATGTTTTTTTTTCTGAAGATGGTGGTGGTGGATCCCTACACCAAAGGCAACAGAGCTTATGTCATAGGGGAGTCTTCAACAAGAAAGAGTAAGCATGGATACCCGTAGTTCAGACTGTTGATTAGAAAGGAATAGGGACTTTAAATGTGTTTGTCAAAAGAGAAGGAAAATTAACCCTTCCTAATAAAGGAAAAGAAAAACATGATGTGTTTTTTGTTTGTTTGGTTTTTTTTTTTTGTGTGTGTGTGTGTGTGTGAAGATTAGCAAGACCTTGTTACTTTTTAGCAATTTTCCCTTTTTTCTTGGCTACAAGGTGAACATAATAAAATAGGTTTCAGGTCAGAAGGAAGGAACATGAAGACTCATCTTTTATTAAATTGGAAGACATATTTGCTAGGGTAGCTGAAACCATGAGGAAGGAAAATGAACGTGAGCTGTTGATGCCAAACATTGCTAAATCAGAGGACTGGAAATAGTATTTGAGCTGGGGAAGGGACTTTGCTCTCACGCCAGTGTTACAAAAATGTACAAGGAGAGGAGCAAAGTTTCTAAGCTAGGACTGGGGGTGAAGACCAAGTCAGTGGTTCTCTCGACCTGGGTCCATAGACCCTGGGGATGGGGAGAGGAGAGAGGCTCGCAAATGACTCCAGGAAGTCTCTGTATACTTCTAAAGTGTGGCAACATGTTGTTTAGGGATGCATTTTTACAGCGAGGGCTTGGTAATTTTCAAGAGGTTCTCATGAATGTCCAGGAACATTCATAAGGTCAAGACCCGTTGGTTTTAATAACCCCTCCAGAAAGTTAAGTCTCAGTGAGCAAAGCATCATCAGATACATGTACCTCCGTGTACATGTATCAGGGTTTAAAATAAGCAGTATGGCATTTATGCTAATGCAAATCAATGCCTTTACTTATGTATTTTAATAAAGAATTCTAATTTTATAGGAAATATGTCTAATTAAGTAGAAACTCTGTGTTCTTTTCAACTGGACTTATTTCTCCAGGGAGCCCATAGGAGGAGATACGGCATCCATCCATCAGGAAACATTTGACGTGAGCTACAGATGTGAGAGGGCTATTATTCACCTGCCTGAAATTCAATAAAGCTCCCCAAATAAGACATTCACATTAGAGTGCAAATGCTGGGGGCAGGGGAGTATCACTCTCTGCCCTGCCAATCACTGCATGGCTCATTGATGCTGCTGAGACAAGAGAGCAGGGAAGCATCAAGTGTGGCCTACTGTCCTGTTTGCCCACTCAGGCAAGTTTCTTACTGAACTCTGATTTGCAGGTAAGAAGCAGGACTCAGCTAGATTTTTCAAGCCTACAGATTCAACCTGGAGGAAGAGTGAGGGAGGGCTTATAAAAAATTCTCCTCTTCCTGACCTTCATATTTTACTGCTCTTATTGTATGGAGATTGAAAAAATGTGTGTGTGTGTGTGTGTGTGTGTGTGTGTGTGTGTGTGTGTGAGAGAGAGAGAGAGAGAGAGAGAGAGAGAGAGAGAGACCATCCATGAAAAAAAATTGATTTCTCTCAAATGTCTTTGACAGCTCAGTGAGCTGGCATAACCCAGAAAACCTGCTGTCATTTGGAAGAAAAGCAAGTATTGTTGTTATCTCAGCATTTCCCCTGAAAAAAAAAAAACTAACATTACTGAAGGCAAAAAGGATGTGATCACTAGGCTGTGAGCCATTGGGTTTCAGAAACTTTGGGGTACTTAGGAAGGTGGGGCTTCCACAAATGTGGCTGGTGGAATGGACACCACCTTTCCAGTACCATCATTTCATCTTAAGTCAGAGGCAGGTATGAATCTGAGGCAGCTAAGACCTGGAATAAGTCCAATCCTGGGTGACGAAGCCAGCAGGAGGGTTACCATTCAGGATTTTCGAAGGGCACAGCGGCCATGGTGGTCAGCAAATCACTTCCCTGGGGAACTGGCAGCGACTTGGGGATCTGAGGTTTGATCTTACTCTCCGCCAAGCACTAAGCCATGCACAGCACTAACAGACACGGGTGCCATGAGGACTTGGTCAGTGTGTGTGACCCTTGTTCCGTTCCAACTTCAGCCTTTCCCTAGCATTTGAAATGGGATTGATTCTTTCACCCATTAAGTCTGAGCTACAATCCTGCTCTCTCACTAAATAGCATCTTCCCAGGCCCATCATCAACAGTAATGGGTGGTGATGTATAGACTGTGCTACAGCTCATACATGCAAAGAGGACTGCACTCTGTGCACTGAAAGATGTGTTGTTTTCATTCCTCAGAGATTTATTTAGACTTGATTCTCGAATTCTTTAGTCTCTCAGCAAAGCAAAGAGCTTGCACCTGGGAACAATCAGTGACTGGTCTGTGGCAGAGAGTGTATATCACATTGACTTTGGTCTTCAGGGACACATTGACAGTGTGGCTCAGAGAACTGCCACCTGCTGAGACCTTCTCAGCCATCCCTCTTAC
Source organism: Lasiurus borealis (assembly GCA_004026805.1). NCBI lineage: Eukaryota > Metazoa > Chordata > Mammalia > Chiroptera > Vespertilionidae > Lasiurus > Lasiurus borealis. Next base: position 32,926 of record PVJN01013739.1, read on the forward strand.
CTACCATTTTCCTGGAGGCTCCTCACTTTCTAATCAAACTGGAGGGCTTTCTCCTGCTTCCTTTGCCTCCTTCCTGCTGCCTCCCTTCAGTGGCCTTGCTTTGATCATATTATTCCCATTTTCTTCCATGACCTTGCACCCCAAAAAAGAACATATTCACATCCTAGTAACTTGGCCCCTCCAAATTCAAGTAATCATGCCCATTTTATGTAACATGTTAATAATGCCTTTGATGAAATACAGTTTTTGCATCCACTTTGCTATGCCCCTTGGCCTCTGGCAGTGCCTTATACAGAGTTGTTCTTCATTATGGCATACGCTGTATGAATGAATGAGTGATTAAATAAGTGATGGAACAAAAAAGCCATCCTTTGCAGAATCTTTTACCAGTTCAAGGATCACCTAAACTAAAGTTTTGTCAACCCACTTTTTAAGAAGTATTTAAAAATGTTCTCCTCCTCTGTTGCTACCTTATAAAACCACCCTCAAATAAGTGTCTTAAAACACCAAGTTATCTTTCTTGATTCTGTGGACTAAATGCACCTACCTGGGTGTTTTTCACTTGAGACCTCTCATACAGATTTAATCATATGGAAGCTGGGGCTGCAGCCATCTGAGGCTTGAATGGGTCTCCATACTTTCCATCCAGACTCATTGTATAACTGCTCCTCCAGGTTCTCTGCTGTCTTCACCTGCATCATTTTAGAGGCTGCATCCCATTTCGGCAAAGGGAGATTTGTGATGGGACAATGAGCTGAACATGATTGTGGGCCGGGAGTTTGACATGCTTGAGCTAAGGCAGTGGTTGGCAAATTCATTAGTCAACAGAGCCAAATATCAACAGGACAACGATGGACATTTCTTTTGAGAGCCAAATTTTTTAAACTTAAACTTCTTCTAACTCTACTTCTTCAAAATAGACTCTCCCGGGCCGTGGTATTTTGTGAAAGAGCCACACTCAAGGGGCCAAAGAGCTGCATGCGGCTTTCGAGCCACAGTTTGCCGACCACAGGCCTAGGGTGACTCAGGTCTCCTGCCTTCCTGTCACCCATTAGTGAATGGGTAAGTATCCAGGGAAGCTGAACCGGGCCCTTCCAAGCTCTGCCCTGGATGTCCTACTGGGATTGAAGCCGTCAGGATGTTTCATAAATGTTTACAGCTGCCAGCAGGAAGTAGTCTTCCTTTGAGTGCAGAGGCAAGCCAGGTTTTTTCCTTCTTCTCTCTTCAACCTTCCAAAAAGCTGTTGGTTTCTTAAAACAGTTAAGCTAGAACACAAAGGTTTAGATTTTTCATCCCTGACAAGGGTTTACATTTCTCCCGGAAAGGGGATTTAATTTTACTGCTGTAGTAATTTCCCTCCTCCCCCCCAAGAATCTGTTTACTTCTTTGTCTGATGTTGAGATGCCAAACTTGGCACATTTCGGGCAGGTGGGGGACATCCCCCGTCAGCTGCAACGCCTTCTGCTCTCTGCCCGTTTAAATCCCACTGTACATTAATCTGTGCACTCCTTGAAACCTTCCCTCGCCTTCCGCACCCACCCTCGGGATTCTGACAGCTTAAAACATTTACTATTGGCTCATAGTCACATGCTCCTAGAGCAGTGGTTCTCAACCTGTGGGTCGCGACCCATTTGGGGGTCGAACAACACTTTCACAGGGGTCGCCTAAGACCATTGGAAAACACAGATACGATTCATAACAGTTGCAAAATTACAGTTATGAAGTAGCAACAAAAATAATTTTATGATTGGGGGTCCCCACCACATGAGGAACTGTATTAAAGGGTCGCTGCATTAGGAAGGTTGAGAACCACTGTCCTGGGGTAGCATCATGTCATTGGCAGATCCTCGCCTGGAAATCAAGACACTTCAAATCTTGTCCATGGCTAACCACCTCTGTGACCTTGATGATGTCCTTCCATCCAGTTTTAAAATGAGAGGCTGACCTCACGGTTCCTTCCAGCCACGCTGCCATTATCTAAGTCCTTTGACCTGTGAGGTCACCCTTGTCCATCACTTTAGCGACTCTGGAAATTTGGTCAATTCATGTTCACTCTCCCCAGTGACCCCGAGTACTCCTGCTCAGAAGACATCATCGGAACAACATTGAAATGTGTACTGTTATTGAAAACGTGGGTTGGGTCTCTTTCACAGTGTGCCGCCTCGCCTACCCCCTGCTTATCTCCTCCTTTTCATCCAATAAGTGGACTTCAGACCCTGCTCCTCGTGTTGGTGGAAGCTCAAAGTCTCTGATGATGGCAAAGCTCAGCAAATAGAAGCATACTTCCTGAAGGCCGTACTTCAAACTCTTACTGGTAATGTAACATGCCACAGACCAGTCCCAACAGAATGGCCACACACCAATTGGATTCTCTTTGGACTCCTCATCCAGGAGGGAGGAGTGATTAGCTGGAGGGCCACTGAGTCCCTTTTATCTCTGTCACCAGAGCAGAAGGCCCATTGGAAGGACAAGCAGTCTGCCCTGGAGGTCCATGTTTGCTCAGCCCCAAACTGCTGAAGATTTGTTCGTGCTGAAGAAAGTTATAGAAACAGTGTTGGGGGAGATGGACACGATTTGGCTTAAAACCGGAAAAGCCGGAAGCTTGCTAAGGTGGTTTTGTGTCCTAGAATGTGAGGTCCTCTGCAGAAACCACCCTTCTGGCTAGCCAGTGGCCACCAAGTGATAGAACCTTCTTAATATAACCCGCCAAAACCCCAGCTGGCCTACACGCCTCCTCCACTTCCTGCCTCTGCATTTCCCCTCACGCTCTTCCCTCTGCTTGCGATGCGCTGGCTCATGTATTCCCAATTAACATTCTATTCACTCTTCGGGGCAAAAGAGAAGCTCAAATGATGCCTCTGCTATGGGCTTTGGATTCGGAATGACTTGGGTTTAAATCCAAGCTCTTCTACCTCGAGGACACTTAACTGCTTTGAGTCTCAGTTTTAAAATGGGGCTAAGGATACGAGCCTTGCAGGGCTCCTGTAAAGATGATATAAAATGGCAGAAAGCACCAAATACAGTGCCCAACATCTGGACCATTGATGGCTATTTCCCTTATGTATATCTTTTGGGGGCAGTAGCATAGTACTATATTTTTGTAGACATTTAACGTCTTGAAGATAGGACTTATTTTAGCACTCTTGTTTATCATTTTCTATGCCAAGCACCGCGCATTGGACGAAATAGGTTCTTAATCTATTCTGTTCAGATGAATTAACCATGTCATTTTCCCTGTGTTTGTAATGCCCAACAAAGTCAGGAGAAAGTCACTGTTAAAAAAAGAACACCGCAAAAACCCACCCCACCCCACAGGGCGAGAAATCCCGTGTTTCTGTATTTTTAGCCACATTGTGGAGGTTTCAGCGTTGGGGTCCTTCCTCTTACACTGTAATTCCTGGGAGTGGGGACGGGATGGAAAGCATGACCTTTCTGCGTGCTTCTGGTATTTAGCACTCCGCAGGGCACTTGCTGAATATTTAAGTATGTTGCTATTCATGATAAAAGCTTGTAGAGCAACAGATCAGGGAGCAGAGAAACAGCTTGCTAATGGAGTTGGTTCAGACAAATGTAGGAGAAAGGGCTGTAATTGTCCCGACCGCTCCAGCTCCTTCTGAAATCCTGCTTTTTCACAAGGACCACACTGGAGTCCCTGGATTTCATTTCCATCAGGAACCCCTGGACCTCATTCCTGATGGTGGAGGGAGGGGTCTGGGATTAGGGCAGCTCCTCTCTCCTGCTATGCCAGCATGAGGCCCTTCAGGCAAGAATTATCGGCATGCTTCTCAGGACCGAGGACGCTGCTACCCAAACCGACTGAGTTCCATGTTGGTGACCAGGGCAGGATAACGAAAGCTTTGGGCTTAGTGGAGGTGGTATAGCCTAATGGTTAAGAGCGTGGACTCTGGAGCCAGACTCTCTGGGTGTATAACCCATCTCCTCCCCTTGCTTACTTGTAATCATAGGCAAGTCAATCAATTTCATTGAGCCTCAGCGTGTCTATCTGTCAAATGGGGTTATGGCGGTAAGCGTGTCTACCTTGTAGGGTGTTTATGAGAAACAAAGGTGTTGAAATACGTAAGTTACCTAGAACTGCACCTGGAATACAGTGCCTGCTCTCTAAGTGTTGCCTGTTATGATTTTTGAGCCGTAAGGGCTAGTCTCCCAAAGCACGAGAAAAGCTGCGTGTTGTGTGCTTCTTTTGTGCCTCAGCGTGGTCGACCCTCAGCCCCCTGCAGCGAGGTGGACCTGGGAATGGAAAGGGGAGTTTCTGCTCACTTCCAGGCCAGAGACAAAGGATCTGTGGCCGTGAGGGTGGAGTCAAGGGGCACGTTTGTGGGTCTATGGGAGGCATCATGGTGGTTACTTTTGCCTCTGAGGGTAAGGGAGGATCCGGAGCTGGCTTCCAGGTGACTGAGATGCGGGATCTGTGGGTGGAGATGCCATAGTAAGACAGGTGACAACACAGAAAGAGGTGCATTTGGGAAGGTCAGCTTGAGCAGGCAGCAGAATAATGGGATAGAAAGTGGAAATGCCTAAATGTGTTGTAACTGCCACTTTGGAACTTGGGTGAGTGGTCCGAATAGGGTGATAGATGTAGGAGTCCCCAACGTGAGCAGGGAACATCATGAGAACCAGTAAGACCCTTCGGGCAACTTGTAGCCAAATGCCCAATGTCTAGGCCAGGGCCAGATAGTAAATGTTTTATGTTATGCCCAGATTTCAAGATCCCCAAAGACCACCGATTGCCGAGTCCAATGCAAAAGGAAAGAGCCTTTATTCAAGCTCGGGCTTGGCTCTCTGCCTCCACCGTGGCAGCGGAGAATGCAGGAAGAGAGCGAGTCTTGAAAGCACAAAGGTTTTGTATGGCTGGTCATGTGAGTGGGCTTAGGTGGATGAGATGATCGACAATGATTGGTCGGTTCTGGTCAGGGTTTTACAGCAGGGACTTACAGCAGGAATTTACAGCAGGAACTTACAGCAGGGAATGATTAACTCATTCCTGGGTCTGAGCTATGCCCCGCTACCTCCTGATTAGTCAAGAGTGGTGGTTGGGGAACTGGGACATTTCTAGCATTTTTGCAGTGTTTCCCGGAAAGGAGATCAGGTCAGGGACACAGCTTTACAAGATGGAGGACACGGTACGAAATGGAGTCACTCCTGCTCTGGCCTTTCATTTTAGGCTTTGTCAGACCTATGATCCCCGTTGCAAGTACTTAAATCTGACATTTTGGCTTAAAAGCCGACATAAACATCACGTAAATGATGAGTATGCCTGTGTTCCAGTGAAACTTTATTTACAAAAACCTGTGGCCCACTCTTGCTCCAAACCACTATGTTACACATAGTAGGTATACAATAAATACTTGTTAGATCAATCTACTAGCTTCAGAAATGGTCTGAAGTCCAGGTTTTTCAAAAAAAAATAATTTAATTAAATTTTAGGAACTCAAACTTTTGTTAGTGCCACACCAAGATACTCACGTAAACTAGGAGAGAGGGCATTTGAATTTGTGCTGCTGTACATAAAGGAAGCTGCCATCCATTAGAGATCTGCCACCGAGCTGCAAAATAGACAGCTGGGAATCTTCTCTGAACTAAGTCCTAGGCTCTCAGCCAAGTATGATAAGTCAGACTGGCGAATTATAGGTGATGAGAGAACTGTTGGATGTTAAATCCCCTGAGGACTGGGGCTGGTGGGTTGGATGTTAAACCTCTGGAGGCCTCAGCTTCATGAAGAGCACTCCGAGAGCCCTCGGGGATCCTGGATGGCACTCTCTCGTCAGATCCAGGAAATCGACTGCAGATGTGTTAAATAATTTAGAAACTGCCCACGAGTTTTCGTAGCTTCCATTGCAAGGAAGCAGCAACAGAAGGAAATCAAAGCGAAGATGAAAAATTGAAGTTTTGTGAGGGAGTAGGTAGGCATTCTGTACTCAAGAAAGAAGCAGTCAGAGAGAGAGAGAGAGAGAGAGAGAGAGAGAGAGAGAGAGAGAGAGAGAGAGAGAGCCTGATCCTTCCATCCATCCATCCAAACAGTAGGGATTCATCATAGCTTGCAAATGGCAGTTAAGATGGTCAACATAAGGGCTGAGGGTTTCAGCTACTAAATTATTACTGAAGATGCGCCCCTTCCTTCCTGTTTATACGTTTGGCTGGTGAATCAAACTCCGAAAGTCTGTCTCTTGCTTTTGAAGAATGAAGCTGCACCTTTCAATACCTTGGCCACCTTCTTGGAGTTCTTAGGTGTCAAGGAAAGGGAGAAAATGTAGAGAAGAGGTTCATATTTGACCACAGGTTATAAATGGTTTTTCTGCATGTTTTCAAAAAGAATGTGTGAGAATGTGCAGAAGCCCCATAGTTCCTGGGTGGTCTCTGTGACCCTGGGATACAGGGCGTTGTCTGTGGCTACAGTGATGGCAGCAGCTGTGTGTCAACTTGGATAGATATGTGCCTGTATACACATGCATGTACACACATACATGCATGTATATATGCATTTACACACATGCATGTGTGCATATACATACAGGTATAAGACTTGACTGTCTTGCTAGCCCAAATGCCTAAGCTCTGTGTCTAGCATATGGCTGGTTTCGATTTTGTTAAGCTGCTACTGATGAAAACACAATCCAGTGTCGAGTGGGAAATCAAGGCCTGTTCGGTTGAATGGTGTGGGAGTTTGAATTACTGGTCCCAAGTTTTTATTCTCCTGTCGTAGATATCCATGTCTTTTCCGTGGCCACAGGATAGACAGAGTGCCACTCCCCTTTTCTGGACTTTGGGGTTGTCCTTATAGCTTTTTGGCCACTGGAATATTTCAGAGAATGTGACTCAGAGAGGCTGTACATGTCTTGGGTAACTGACTTTATCTTCTTGAGCTTCTTTCATCGTCATAAAAAAGACATGCCCTCGAGGTTGGTCCTAGAGAGGGAGAACCGTGTGAAGCAGACTGAAAGCTAACCCATGGCCTGCAGTCAAGTCTCATTGAGTCCAGCCCGGATCAGCAAAATTCTAATCTGGCCCAGCTAGTGTGGCTCAGTGGTTGAGCATTTACCCATGAACCCATAGGTCCCTGGTTTGATTCCCGGTCAGGGCATATGCCTGGGTTGCAGGCTCAATCCCCAGTAAGGGGCATTCAGGAGGCAACCAATTGATGTCTCTTCCTCATCAATGCTTTTATGTCTCCCTTCCCCTCTCTCTAAAATCAATAAAAACCTTTCAACAGCCCTCTTATCTCCTAAGTTACACCGTGGTCTGTTAAATAGGGAAAGCCGAGTTACACGTGCTTAAAGTAAGAGGAAAAGAACAGATGACTACCATCCAGTGTTCATGGCCCAGCTTTAGGGACTAGCCATGTAGACATAAAACAATAGCAAGCAGCACATCACAGGGAAAATGTAAAGGGTGGCATTGCTGAAATATGGGGGTTGGGGTAATAATGAAAAATAAAAGTCATGTCATGCCGAAACTGGTTTGGCTCAGTGGATAGAGCGTCGGCCTGCAGACTGAAAGGTCCCAGGTTCGATTCCAGTCAAGGGCAATTACCTTGGTTGCAGACATATCCCCAGTAGGGGGCATGCTGGAGGCACCTGATCGATGTCTCTCTCTCATTGATGTTTGTAACTTTCTATCCTTCTCTCTTCCTCTCTGTAAAACATCAATAAAATATATTTAAAAAAATAAAATAAAAGTCGTGTCATATAAAGGGTGATAGCTAAGCTCCCCTGCTATCCTCCAACGAGTGAAGAGGGTCCATTCCACACCTGGGCTCCTAGGATCTTCTCAGTGGAGCGATTTCCAGAGCCGATCTGGCCCTGCGTTTTGTCCCCTGCACAAATGATTGCTGTAGCATCCCTGATGGGAGCTGATCCCAATTTAGTCACTTACCTGCTGTGTGATTTGGGATAACTACAAAGACTGCGTGTGGGATTTTGAAATGAGACAGACTTCATCATCACCCAGACGCCTATATTTTACATCGCAGCACTGTGACCTTAAGAATTGACTCATCTTTGCTAGAAGATAGAGATTGGGTGAAAGTCCACCTTACAGAAAGATGTGGGGAGTGCTCACTGGACAGCAAAACGGCTCTGCCAGCCCGGGACCTGGCACCAAATAAAATGGCTGCCCTCTCCTTCTTCGGAGTGGCACAGGTGCACCGCCCTCTGCCAGGCGAAAGCTCTCCTGATGATTCTGTGAAGAAGGAGGGGGAGAAATAAGCTGAGCTCCAACTGCACCCCTTCCCTGTGCAGTCCGGCTGCTAGGCCTGCTGGCCTGAATCAGCCATCGCCTGCCCAGGCACTTGATGGGGCATTTCCATTGTCAGCACCTTTAAATGGCTCAGAAGTGAGAAAGTATGAGAGGCAGCTATTGATCATTTGATGGATTTAATCAGATAGTTTCGCACAAAATGATAGCCCATAAAATTCTGAGCTCCCAGTGGTCTCCCACCAGCAGAGTGTCAGTGTAACTGACGATGGAAACTCCCGTCCTGATTTGCAGAGGTGGGTCAGTGGGAGCTAAGACCGATACAGACTGTGTGTGTGTTTGGGGGGCATGGGGTGTTGAGAGGAAAGAGCAGTTCCTAAGGGAGCTGTGAATGGTGTGGGGAAAAGGCGAGAAAGGGGGGCAGGCAAGGAGCACCTGGACTGAGATGAGGAGTTGGAACTTTGTAGGCATTGGGGAGCCATTGGGAGTTTTTTTGCGAGGAAATGGCACGGTGAGAGCGTGGCTTCGGGAAGATGACGGGCAAGAAGGTGAGAATGGGTTGCTTTGGTAGGGATCGAAGAACCAGAGATGGGAGAATACTGAGGTATGTGTTGCAATTGTCTGGATGAGAGGCGATGATGGTTGTGCTTGGGTCATGAAAAATAGAGAAAAACATGACCCACATTGCAGTGTGAGGTCTGCGGGTGTTATTGTCTGGCCAGGAAAGGGCTGGCTGACTCAGGTTTCCACCTGGGCAAGTGGCTGAGCTTTCTAATTTTTCTCATTGAACACGCAGGAGAGGGAGCATATCTAGCATCACCAGGCTTTCCTCCTTTATTCTCAATGCACATATATGTGTCAGTACAGCTCCATTTACATATAGAACACTATTAAATAAACCAATAGTCTGATATCTATCTCCCCTTCCTCCCCCCCCCTCTCTCTCTCTCACACACACACACACACACACACACACACACACACACACACTCACTATTCTACTTCAGTCTTCATTCATTTTAAGTATATGTAGCTATGGGTCTTGTGAAATAAGGATATGAGGCTTCCTGTCTGCATCTGAAAAGTTACAGTTTTCATACGGATGGTGTAGGGATTGGATTTTAGGATTTTGAAAATAAGCTAGTCCTATTACTCGCAGTAGCTGCGAATGACTTCTGTGCCGATGCTTTTTGCACATCGCCTTGCTTGTCCTCACCGCCATCTGTGAGATGGACCTTTCCAACTCCGTCTTCCCTGCCTTTCTACAGTAAAGACTGACCTCCCTGGCAGCGGAGGTGGCCACTCACCGGGTCTGGACAATGAGAGTGTCAATGCATCTGTTTGGAGGGCTCCAGGGGAGACACAGCTTCCTGGGAGAAGGAAGCCCTGTAGGAGTCTGAGCTGGCACTTCTGCTGTCCCCTCCTATATGGCGTGAATATGCTGGTGCTTAAAGCTAAGACAGCCACTTGCACCCACAGGAAGTGACACACACAGGAAGATGAAAAGCCTTGGGGTGTCAGAGCAGGAGACAGGAAGGGTATGTGACCGCCATGATGTTGTTGAGCCACGGAGCCAGCCTTAGAACCCCGACATCCAGGTTTCTTGATCAAAGAGACAGTACGTATCTGCCACCATTGGTTGGGTTTTCCGTTAGCTGCAGACAAATGTGCCCGGATGTTCAGTTACTTGTGTGGGGTCAAGCTAGGAAATAGTGGAGCTGGGATTCAAACCCCGATCTTCCTAACCCAAAAGCAATGCTATTAGCTTCTGTGCCTCCTGCCTTCCAACTCCCATACCCAGCAAGGTGAAGGGCTTGTTTTGTTGGGCGTGATGAATGCGTCTCTTGTCCTTCCCATGGTCTCTGTCTCTCCCATCCTTCTCCATGGTTTGGACGTTTCCTAGCTGTCAGGCACTGAAGCAAACCTCAGGAGGATTCCATCTCTGTGCTTGAGTTGCTCATGGTATAGAGAAGGGGTTGGCAAACTGGCCTGGAGGCCAAATTGGGCCCACCGCTTGTATTTTTACACTCTACTAGTTAAGAATGGTTTTTATATTCTCAAGTAGTTGAAAGAAAATCAAAAGAAGACTATTTTGTGAACTGTAATACAGTGGTACCTCGAGATACAAGTTTAATTCATTCCGTAACCTTGAGGCGTGGGAAACTATGAGACACTCGAGTCAAGGTAAACTGGTGGGTCGTGTGCAGCAGGCCGATCTGCGCCATTACTCCTATTTCAAATGTTGCTTGTATTTCAAAGCAAAAATCTCTCGCTCGACGGCTCGTATCTCAAAAATCTGGTATGTTAGGGCACTCGTATCTCGAGGTACCACTGTAATTATTTCAAATTCAAGTTTCAGTGTTCCTAGGTACAGTTATAGTAGAACACAGCCTTGCCCGTTGGTTTATGTATGGTGCCTGTAGTCCTTGCACCACGGCTGCAGAGCTGAATAGTTGCAACAGGTGCCATATGGCCTGCAAAGCCCAAGGTGTTTGCTACCTGGCCTTTTACAAGAAGAGTTTAGGGACCCCTGGTCTACCTGGGTGCGTCTTACAGAAGGATTAGGCAAATGAACAATTCAGTCCAGGTAAGGGAAAGAAAAAGGATATCTATGTTCGAGATACTTGAAAACATTCCCCCAAAGTAGTATGAGTCTCATCTCTAGAATTTTCCCCTTTAAAGAAAGATTCTGTAGGAGGAGTTGCGTGTGCAGGTGGACTGGGATGTTTGCCGGATGTATTTATCTTGGTGTAACAAATGCCTTAGATACAGACTTGGGTGCTTTAGTAGGTTTGAACTCTACCCAAACAGAGAGAACTGACCATGAATTCTTTTAATGCGCACTGTAAAATTACCACGCTGACAACGTGGACTGACCTCTGAGTGAAGGCCCGCAGAGCCTCCCACATATTGGCTTGGCCCTGAAACTCTTAGGTGCTAGCGATGCCCGTGAACTCACGAGCCATTGCTCTCGAATCCTGGTTCCTGTCAAGCAGGCCCCGCTGTCCTTGGGACAACGCACACCTCGTACACATCCCTGGGCTGGTGGAAGAAGGCAGCTCCATGAACCCAGCTGGGAAAATTAACAGAACTCATTTTCTTTCCTATTTCCCCCCTCAAAAGAAAGCGACAGGAAGTCTCCTGCAACAACAGGAGAGTCCATTTTGACTCTGACTCTTCAAATACCCTTGACCCAAATCATTTGGTCATAATAACAAAGGATGAAAATGCAGTTCTGATGTACCAACAAAAGAGACTTTTGAGATCAGCAAATTCAGACCCTTTATTTTTCAGTTGAGAAAACGGAGGCTTAGTGAGAAAAGCATCTCGTCGCTGGCAGAGCCAGGCCTGTGCTTGTCCGTTGTGCTGATAGTGAGGGCCCAGGCTCTCTGGCACCGTTGTCAGTCACACGGGGCAGTCTCCAGGTGGGGTGGCTGTGTAATTTGTTATCCAAACTGAAATCCTTTGGCTCAATAGGCATAAAGCAAAGCTGTTCACCAAGACCTATGTCACTCTATCTGTAGGTAAAGAAGGTATACAATAGGTCATGGAGACCTTTGGATTCATTCTCAAAACCGGGTGTGTCTCTAAACTTCTATTTCATGATTGTATCTCTAGTCTGTGGATCTTACAGCCTTTACATTTGATGAGGGCCAGACCCCGGAACAGCTTCTTAGGAGAGACCCAGTCCTGGTTCCTCCCACTGACCACTGGTTTTCTGCCACATTTGGAGCCTGGGCAATAGAGAAATCAGGAGCTGGAGTTGAGAGGAGAATCCTACACTGACACACCATACTCTCTCTTCAAGGTGTAAGGGGCCTTCTCTTTAGGTCCAGGGAGAAAGTCCTCAGACGGGACTGGTAGTTGGTTCTAGACAAGGGAGCTTGAGATATCCAGAAGAGGGAAGAGAATGAAGACTTGTTTTTTATATATTGTTTATGTGTTGTTTTTAGAGGAGAATAACAGTGTTTATTGATTTTCAGTAGTGGCCTCATCTCTGAGCTATGTGGGGAAACTAAGAAAAACGATGGGGAAGGAAGAGAAAATATAATTATCCTATTATTGCTTATGATAAAGAATTAACCGAAGAAATAGAGAGCTGAGGGCATTAAAATAATGCTAACCTTATAAAGGCAACTATTAAAACAAACAAACAGACTTTCCTAAATATCTGAGTACTACACACAAAGCCCTAAAAACTACATAATAAAAGATTTCAACTAATTAGAAGATATGATGGGAGAAGCTACCTCATTAGAGTGGCCACACACACACACACACGTATATATGTGTATGTATGTATATACATACATATATATCCGAACGGCTGGTTGCTATGATGCACACTGACCACCAAGGGGCAGATGCACTAGTTCATGCACTGGGCCTCTAGTAAAATTAATAAAAATGTGTAATTCATATATGAAAAAAGACACATTTTAAATCCTAAGGATTCAAAAGAAGACTTGAACAAATGGAATAATTTATTCTGCTCTGGGATATGAATTTATCATAATAAAATGTCAATTTGTTCTAATTTAATTTATACATATAATATGATAATGGTAAGACATACTGGGTTTTGGTTTTAATCAGATAAGCTTATTCCAAAGTTCACTGGAAAAAATAAATAAACGAAAATAGTAGGAAAAGTACAAAGAGAAATGTCTAGCCTTCCTAGATATAAAAACATAAAGCCTCAATAATTAAAGCAAGGGAGTTATGGTGAGTAAAACATACCTTTGAAACAAAGCAGAAATAGATACAAATAATATGGCAATTCAGGATATGATAAAGAAGATAGCTCAAATTCCAGGGGAAGGATTGGACAATTCAGTAAATGATCTAATAATTGGATAACCATTTGAAAATTTTTCAAAGCTACCAAAGGTTTAAATTCTAAATATGAAACCATAAAGGTACACAAAGAGAACATGGAAGAATTCCTTTGTAACGTTGGAGAATAAGAGCCCTAACTCTGACACAAAATCTAGAAGCCATAAAAGAAAAAATTGATTTAAAAAAGATTGACATATTCAATTTTATTAAAAACTCAGAAAGGCTCTCTATAAGGCAAAAATGAGGAAACAGAAGATCTTTATAATACAAGTAAGGGCCCAGTGCATGAATTTGTGCACCTTGAAAGGAGCTGTGGGCTGCGAGGCTGCAGTGGGCACAGGAGCAGGTCTCGCCCATCCTCCATGCCCCCACCCTGGCCCTCCCACCTCAGTTCTTGATCCCCTGTTGGCTGGCAGCTCCACTCCCACCACCACTCACTGACAGTGTGGAGCCATTGGGGCCAGGCTGGATGCCGGCAGTGGGTGTGAGCAGGGCCGTTGTCAGCAGTGGGTGCAAGTGGGCCGTCATTGTCAGTGGGTGTGAGAAGTGGTTTCCGGCTCCAATTGCCCCTCAGGAACAGGAGAAGGTGGAAAGTTCCTGAGGGGCAATCGGGGCTGGCAGCTGCCACTCACACCTGCTAACGGTGCCTAGTAGTTGGTGCTGGCACTGGGTGCCAGCAGAAGGTGCAAGCAGAAGCTCAGGTGCCAGCAGCAGGTGCGAGCTCCCGGCAGGACTGCAGTGGGCCAGAGCAAAGAATTTTCAGTAACCACCAGAGGCTCGCCCTGATGACAGTGACCAGTGCCCCACCTTGGTCTGGCACTCCCACTCACCTGCTCCATCATCCCGCCATGGCCGATGCCTGCCAGGTTCCACACTCACCTCCGTGGTCAGCACACATCATAGCGACTGGTTGTTCGGTGGTTCGTCTGTTCTGCCATTCAGACCCTTTGCATATTAGGCTTTTATAGGCTAGTGTATAGAGGTCCAGAATCCATAAAGAACTATCAGATTAAAAAATAGACACGCAACAGAACACAAAAATGTGCAACAGACTGAAACAGGCCCATCACGAGTCAGGATACCCAGATAACCATGAAACACACGACCTGACCAGATGTTTAGTTTCACATCAGGAAAGGGCAATTACAAATCCAAGATACCGTTCCACACCCACCAACACGACTGAACTAAAAAAAATACTTACAAAACCAGGTGCTGGTGAGGATGCGGAGCAAATGGAACTGTCACACACTTCTGGTTCCAATATTAAAACCGTCGCTTTGGATAGTAATTGGTGGGTATATGTTAAAGCTGAACATTTATTATGTGGCCCGGCATTCATGTCCTAGTTATATATTCAACAGACATGTATAGACATGTGATCAGTTTTTCGCATTAGTCTCAAACTGAGAACAACCCCCATGTCCATCAACAGTAGAATGGGTTACATACCTAAGTCAACGTAAGTATTTTCATATGACAAGATGCTATAGGACCATGAAAATGAATAAGCTACTGCTGCCCCGAACAGTGTGGATGAATTATACCTACATGGTGTGGAAGAAAGCCAGACCCAAAATAGCACATGCTATGGGATTCTATTGATCACAGTTCAAACGCAGTTGCATTTAGTCTATAATTTTAGAAGTCGGACTAAAGGTTCCTTTTGGAAGAGGAGGTGGCGGTGAGTGGGAGTGAGTATGATGGAGTGTCTGAGGGCCTGATATTTATTGAGAAGCCAGACACCCAAAATAGCACATACTGTGTGATTCTATTGATGGAAGTTCAAACGCAGTCCAATTTAGTCTGTAAGTTTGGAAGCCAGGCTAAAGGTTACTTGTGGAAGAGGAGGTGGGAGTGAGTGTGATGGAGTGTCTGCGGGCTGGTATTTATTGATGTAGGTGCTGGCAGTATAAGTGTGTTCACTCTGGGAAAAAGTCATGTATGATGTGCTATCCTTGAATGGAAATCTATTCAAACCAAAAAATTTAAGGTTGAGACATGTCTCCCTTCTGTTGGATTTCACATGCCTTATCAGACATGTGAAAGGGCAGTGCCTTTTATTTTGAATTATGCACTGATCACATGCATTCAAATTGCTTGCAACCCGTGCCCCACCTTGGTCTGCGTCATTATTTTGAGTGTCTATGATGTAGAATGCATCGTTAATAACATTTATGAAAC
>PVJN01013740.1:0-15218 GCA_004026805.1 Lasiurus borealis
ATCACAGGCCAACCCCTAAGTGTATTCCTCTCTTCTAAGGAGTTAAGGGGAGTGACAGGGAGAGATGAGGGCAATGACATTATCAAGGCAAAAGAATATTTCCTTTTTCTTCTCTAGGTTCCTTAAGTGGCCTAATCATTAAACTGATACAGTATAGGTTAAGAGGGGAAAACCATAAAAAAGTTTTTAACATGTACACCTGCTGTATATATGGGAATGACTCAGAAAAACAGAGTAACTGGCCAAAATGCAACACCATCATCTGAAAAGCCACCTTCACCTACAGTCAGAAACTGTGGTGTGTGGAGAGTCATTAGGGAAGATTGTCAGGAAAAGCACAGTTAGGACCTCAGTTGTGGCCCCGTGTGCTGTGCACTGCGGTGAGGGCTTGTTCTCAGAATGACACTGTTCCAACCCAAAGACCCAGCGTGCAGACACAGGAGGCTGGGAAGACCAAGATTTCAGAACCTGACCTGGGTTGCAGAGAAAAAAATGGTGAGAGCCATTGTCTCTTTCAGCCAGTAGGGATATAGAGGACAGAGTCACATGGGCAGGGGGTCCTGTGCATGAATAAGAGGTGAGCACCCTTCCAATGAGACCAGCATCATGTAGGACTCCAGCATCACTTCCACTGTTGGGTCCACAAATTCATGTCCAATTGCATCCACTCCTGCAGGGTGAATGTCAGTAACACATAGGAACATCATGTGAAGAGTCAAACTGAGGCAAGAAATTCATCACAGTGGATGGGATCACAGCATGACACCCAACATGTGGGCGCATGTGCAGAGACAAAACCCTAATTACCAAGGTCTCCTGAGGGTCAAACTGTGCTGGAAACAAAGGGGAGGCAGACAAACAGCGGCTCACTCTGAAAAAACGATTCCCCTAGAGAAACTACTGCAGCTGAGAAATGATGGTGTTCCCCTGAAGGATAGAACAGAGAGGAAGGCCAAGGGTAAGTGCTCTGACTAAAATGCACCCACAGACAAAGGCGATTATAGGCATTGGGGAGTTAGAAGTGCCTGTCCTAGGAATGTCTCTGCATGGAGAGGCTGGAGTTGCCAGTGGACGGAGAGACACAGAGAAATATTGAACAGCTGCCTCCTGCATACCGCATACTGTGGATCTAGCCAGGGCGCAGGTATAATCCCTGACCGTGAATGAAACCGTAACCTCCTGGTTCATAGATCCACATGGAACCACTGAGCCATGCCAGCTGTGCTCTCAAAATGCATGTACATATATCTTCCTCTCTCCCTTCCTCTATAACAATGAAAATGTTTTAAAAAATCAAATCAGCCGAAACTGGTTTGACTCAGTGGATAGAGCCTCAGCCTGTGGACTGAAAGGTCCCAGGTTCGATTCTGGTCAAGGGCATGTATCTTGATTGTGGGCACATCCCCAGTGAAGGTCGTGTAGGAGGCGACTGATTGATGTCTCTCTCATCGATATTTCTGACTCTGTCTCTCTCCCTTCCTCTCTGTAAGAAATCAATAAAATATATTTTAAAAAATCAAATCAAATATTTATTATAAAGGGAATATTATTCAAATATTAAAAAAAGCTTTTAAGACTTCTGAGAAAAGGCTCACCATAAATTCTTATGGGAAAATACAATCAAACTGGTTTGGCTCAGTGGATAAAATGTTGGCCTGCGGATTGCATGGTCCCAGGTTCAATTAGGGGGTGTGCAGGAGGCAGCTGATCCATGTCTCTCTCTCATCAATGTTACTAGCTCTTTATCTCTCTCCCTTCCTCTCTGTAAAAAATCAATAAAATATAATTTTAAAAAAAGAAAATACAAAGAACAGTGAAATAGAATTTCAAAATTACAGAAAATCTTTGAACTAAAGGCCCCATGCATGCAATTCATACACTCAGGGTGCCCTCTTGCAGTCCATGAGCCCTGGGGGGATGTCCAACTGACAAAGGTAAATAAATAACACTTATATCCACAAAAAGAATATAGAAATGTTTGTACCAGCTTTATTAGCAATGACCACATATTTATTAAAATGGACATGATGGTGATATACTCAAAGAATATCTACCAGAGCCCTAGCTGGTTTGGCTCTAGATCAGCGGTTCTCAACCTGTGGGTCGTGACCCCTTTGGGGGTCGAACGACCCTTTCACAGGGGTCCCCTAAGACCATCGGAAAATGCAGATATTTACATCACGATGCATAATAGTAGCAAAATTTCATGGTTGGAGGTCATCACCACATGAGGAACTGTATGCAAGGGTCGCGGCCTTAGGAAGGTTGAGAACCACTGCTCTAGACAGAGCATCAGCCTGCAGAACAAAAGGTCCCAGGTTTGATTCCAATGAAAGGCACATAGCTTGGATGAAGACTCCTTCACAGCCTGAGCCCTGGTCATGGCTGATGCAGGAGGCAACCAATCGATGTGTTTCTCTCACATCGATGTTTCTCTGTCTTTCCCTGTCTTCCACTTGCCCTAAAAATAAATGAGAAAATATCCTCATGTGGATCGACAAAAGCAACAAAGAGATCTATAAAAAAAAAAAGATAAGTTACTAATATATCTTTAATAAATCTCTAAGAACTTAAAAAATATTAAGTTAAAGCAGAAAAATACTCAGAAAAAGCAAAGTTCTCTAGTAAAATGGAATGTAAATCCATGTGCAGAACAGGGACAGATGAAATGAGGTCAGGAAGCAACTACACAGAAATAGATATGATCGGCATCATAAGTGTAATGATGGTTTCAGTTTCAGACATATGTCAAGATTTATGAAACACTATACTTACCACATGCAATTTACTCCTTACAGCTGTTAACAATGGTTCAAAATAAAACAAATGTACCTTCACCTATTTTGGAATAGCAGGTTTGGCAACTCTATATTCAGTCCACATTCTTCTGCCCTCTGAGTGAGTCTCACCTCAGAGACAGAATATGCAAAGAACTATCACCAAAGCCCACTGGAATGCTAGCTGGGTCACAAAAGCCACATCCCAGGTAAAAAAGACAGCCTTTGTCTTCACCTGAGAAGATACAGGAACCCTCAAAATCTCTTCATTATAATCAATGTCAATGACCGCTCCACAGGTGATAAACATGCCTAGAGTCCCTCAGATCTGTGTACACACCGCTCCTGTAGTCTTTTCCTCCAAAAAGTTTCTGGGTGCAGGTTTAGATGTAGACCATTCCATCTAAAAGGTTGCAGTCTCGTCCAACAACAACTAGGTCAGTGTTTCTGCAGGATGAGGGGTTCCCCTCACTGCAACGGTCCTCCAACCAGTGACCATCACCCATGCAATTGTAGGCATTAGGGCACATGGCCCTCTGCAACACCTGGACTGAGGTTCCCTTCAAATCTCTCAGCATCCCTTGAAAACAAGAAAAAAAACCATGCTGCTCCCAGATATACTTGAGATTGATACAGCTCCCCTCGTTTTGGCGTGATCTCTGTATATCAGAGCATCCATCTCCACATGAGGACTAGAGAGTCCACAGTGTTTCCTGGGAAAATTATGGGCAGCAATGTAAATTTGGCAAAAACTGCTGAGCTAATTTCTGCACCATAGTCTTCCCCCAAGGGCAAAAATATTTGAGACCACATACAAGTTTTTCACATCACCGTGCCAGGAGAGCCCAGATCTCCTTATAAATTAACCCATAGAATCAATAGAAGATCCAACATTAAGTCTAAGGAAAAAGCTTTTATTATTTTGCAAAGAAAGAGACCTGAAACTGGTAGTTCTCCCATTGATGACTTAGGCACTCCATAAATTCATCACTGGCATCTAGGGAATGTGTGTCCCTGAAAATGGCAGTTCTTTTACCTTATGTTTACTGCGGCCAACAGCAATCAGTCCTATATGGCAACTCAAGAGAGGGAAACAAGGAAGAACTAAGGGCTCAGGTATTCCTAATTTTCTTCAACAAATCAGACAACAGAGTTAGTTTCTCTGGCACAAGAGGATGGTGATTGATGCCATCTGTGAGGCTTATAGGTGGTTCAGGTGAAATACTTTCAGCAACAGAAATATGCACTGATATAGACCTGGCAAGACATCTCTGTATGTTAGAAAGGGTAACATAAATACATATGGTTCCAACATAAATACTAACAAACAGAATAACAAAAACAGTTGGGGGGACGTTACAAAATGTAGGAGATTAAATGTATGAAATATAATTACGACTGAGACTTCACATATTTTCTTATACAATTGATAAGTTCTAGGAAACGACATTTCATACACATCTAAGAATTTTTTCACATTTGGACTCTTGTGCACAGAGAATTTACAAATTTAGCTGAGAGATATCTCACATTAATTGCACTCGGAACGGCTTTCTCCAGTGTGAACTCTATGATGATACTGAAGACCTTTGCTACTTCTAAAAGATTTCCCACAGTCACTGCATTTATAAGGCTTTTCTCCCATATGAACTCTCTGATGACTATGAAGGTGGGTGCTAGTGGTAAAAGATTTTCCACATTTACTACATTGATAAGGCTTTTCTCCAGTGTGAACTCTCTGATGACTACGAAGATTAGAGTTATTGGTAAAAGTTTTCTCACACTCACTGCATTGATAAGGCTTTTCTCCTGTATGAACTCTCTTATGATAATAAAGGTGACAGTTAGTTGTAAATGATTTTCCACATTCACTGCATTTATATGGCCTGTCTCCAGTGTGAACTTTCTGATGATTATGAAGGTTAGAGTTAGTTGTAAAAGACTTTCCACATTCACTGCACTCATAAGGCCTTTCTCCAGTGTGAGCTCTCTGATGACAATGAAGTTCAGTTCTAGTGTTAAAAGACTTCCCACATTCACTGCAGTGATGAGGCTTTTCTCCTGAGTGAATTCTCTGATGATATTGGAGAGTAGTGCTACTTGTAAAAGACTTTCCACATTCACTGCATTTATGAGGCTTTTCTCCAGTGTGAACTCTTTTATGATAATGAAGGTGAGAGCTAGTTGTAAAAGATTTTCCACATTCACTGCACTCATACGGCCTTTCTCCAGTGTGAACTCTCTGATGACAATGAAGTTCACTACCAGTGATAAAAGACTTCCCACATTCACTGCAGTGATAAGGTCTTTCTCCAGTGTGCACTCTTTGATGATATTGGAGACCAGTGCTACCTTTAAAAGATTTTCCACATTCACTACATATATAAGGCTTTTCTCCAGTGTGAACTCTCTGATGACGACAAAGATCCGTGCATGTTGTGAAAGATTTCCCACATTCACTGCAATTATAAGGCTTTTCTCCTGTATGAACTCTCTGATGACTCTGAAGGTGGGCCTTAGTGGTAAAAGATTTCCCACAGTCACTGCATTTATAAGGCTTTTCTCCTGTATGAACTCTCTGATGACTACAAAGGTTAGTGTTAGTGGTAAAAGACTTTCCACATTCACTGCATTTATAAGGCTTTTCTCCAGTGTGAATTCTCTGATGATATTTAAGTGTAGCGTTAGCAGTAAAAGATTTTCCACATTCACTGCATTTATAAGGCTTTTTTCCAGTATGAACTCTCTGATGATATTGGAGACCCTGGGTACATGTAAAAGTTTTCACACATTCACTGCACTGATAAGGCCTTTCTCCTTTGTCACCTCGCTGTTGATAATGAAAGCAAAGAAAATTTTCAACATATTTTCCACATTCAGAGCACAAAAAACACCGATTTCCTGCATGGACATCCTTTTCCACAACAAACGTACGGTTGCAAATACAAAATTCTCTGGTATAATAATCTTTTCTCCTTTGAAGCATCATCCCACTTGTCAAAATAGCATTTGGACTGTCTCTGGTCTGAGTAGCCTTTAGGTGGAGATGTCCTGAACCAGTAAGGACATCACACCGCCCAAACTCCCTGCATGTGAAACAATTCTGGGACACATTGAAACTGCATTTGTTGGCAAGTGAGATCCTGTCCACACCACTAATAAAAGACTTCTCTCTCACATGCCGCTGGTGATATTTTGCACGGAAGTAAAACCGTTTGGCACATGCCCCACACCTCAACAGTATTTGTCCGTGTTGTGTTCCCTGCCCGTCCATAACATGGAAAATGTTTCCCAAGACAAGCCCACAACTCTCACAGGGGTGGCTCTTCTGGGAAGACAAGGCTGCCTTGGGATTCCTTGCCTGTGACACTCTTACAGAAACCTTCTGTTCAGTCGGGGCCTCCATATTCTCTGCTCCACAGCAGCAACCTGAACAAAAGGAAACATTGGTGAGGTACATGTTGATCTTATGAAAACAGAGTATCTTCACTACAAATGTTTACCTTTCATGAGTAGGCATGATTCCATAGAAAGATTTTCAAGGTGAGTGAATGAGACACTGAAGAAATTGTTCTTATACATAATATGGCCCCAAAAGTCAGTCAATGATCAAAAGTTCACCAAGAGAGGGACAGAAGCCCAGGATGGAACACAAAGAAGAGATGAAGGCTCTATGCATTGTTCTTGCACAAGCGGCTTCCTTGAGGATCTTACATGCTGGCCATGTGAGTCTATGCAGAATAATTTAAAGCTGCTCAAAGCCATAAAAATGAATTATATTAGAGCACATGATGTCCAATATCAATATGATAAGATGAGTGCACTCTAAGGTGCTGCAGGCATGGACCAACATTTGAGTGCAGTAAATAGAGACATGTGAAAGAGGCAGAGAGGTTAAGGTTATCTATGGGCTGGGAATCCAAGTAGAAATGGTCACTATTAGAACTGAGTAGTTGGCAAAGTATCAACAATAAGCACAAACAAGCATAACTGGGTGAGGAATAAAACAGGGGGTTTCTAGCCATGAGTGTAACAAAAGCCTAACGTGAATTCCTCCCAACTACCCATCACCAAGGCAAGACCGCCGGAGAATCCAAGATGGCGGCATAGGTAAACACCTACACTGCTGCCTCGCACAACAATTTCAAAACTACAACTAAAAGACAGAACGGACATCATCCAGAGCCACAGGAAAGCTGGCCCAGTGGAAGTTCTACAACTAGAGGGAAAGAGAGGGGCTCACAGAGACCCAGAGGAGCTGCAAAAAGCTGAGGTATGGAGATGCGCGCATGGAGAGAGCGGGTGCTAGAGTGCCTGGCTGGTTTTCTCTGACGGGAGGGGGACAGAGACTTTCAAAGGCATTGAACCCCTTATCCTACGACACTAAGCCCCAGATCCAGCCGAAACTCATAAAGGGGGAGTGTGGACTGTGAAAAGGGAGAAGTGCACGGAAGTTTAGGGGAGTCGCAAAAGATCAAAGTCCTGGTGGCGCACATAGCACTGCGCACAGGACAGAATGCTGATTGTGCCGCTGGCTTTCACGACTGGGCGGGAGACAGACCCTCCCAACTGTGCCACTTCTGACTCCACTAAGCCCCTGTTTTGGGCGAAACCCTGGGGACCTAGTCTCGTGTGGTCCTGGTGCGAAGGGGAGCTGGAGGAGCAGCGGTCTAGAGGCACCGCGGGTGCTCGGGCACAAGGACCGCTCCAGCGATTACCCAGTCATGTGAGACTCAGGGGCCGTGGAGGGTGGGACCAACTGGAAGGCAAGGCAGTCCCTTAAGCCCTGAGACTCCACCCATCCCAAGCTCAACAGAGGCTTCTTCGGTTTTGCAAGTCTGGTATCATAAAGCTGAATTCAACACAGAAGTTTCCCTGACATAGTTAAAATGCTAAGACAAGGGAAGGGATCACAAACAAAAGAAATGGAGGAAAAAAAACTACTGGAGATAGAGTTCAAAACCACACTTATAAGGTTTTTCAAGAATATGCTAGAAAAGTTGGATAAATTTATGAGACCCAAGAGGAGATGAAAAAGGACATACTAGAGACACTGAATGAAATAAAATATATTATACAGAGTCCTAACAGCAGACTAGAGGATGGCAAGAATCAAGTAAAAAATTTGAAATATAAAGAAGCAGGAAACATTCAACTGGAAAAGCAAGAAGAGAAAAGAATCCAAAAATGTGAAGATAATGTAAAGAGCCTCTGGAACAGCTTCAAGAGTACCAACATCAGAATTGTGAGGGTGCCAGAAGAAGAGAGAAAGCAAGATACTGAAAACCTATTTAAAGAAATAATGACTGAATTTCCCACATCTGGTAAAAGAAATAGACTTACAATTCCAGGAAGCACATAGAACCCCAAATAAAAGGAATCCAAAGAGGACTACTCCAAGACACATCATAATTAAAATACCAAGAGTGAAAGACAAAGAATAGTAAAAGCAGCAAGAGAAAAACAGTTCATTACCTACAAGGGAGCACCCATATGACTGTCAGCTGATTTTTCAACAGAAACGATACAGGCCAGACGGGAGTGGCAAGAAATATTCAACGTGATGAATAGCAAGAACCTACAACCAAGAATACTCTATCCAGCAAAGCTATCATTCAGAATTGAAGGGCAGATAAAGAGCTTCACAGAAGAAAAAGCTAAAGGAGTTCTTCAACTCCAAACCAGTATTATATGAAATGCTGAAAGGTACTCTTTTAGAAGAGGAAGAAGAAAAAGGTAAAAGACAAAAAAGTATGAGCAACAAATACATATCTATCAACAAGTGAATCTAAAAATTAAGTGAATTAAAAATTTGATCAACAGAATAAACTGGTGAATATAATAGAATCAGGAGCACAGAAAGGGAGGAGACTGATAATTCTCAGGGGACAAAAATCATAAAGCATCACACAGACTGTGAAATTACAGCAGAAAGATTTAAGTTAGGTGAGGTAAATAAGTGATCAATCAAAGGACTTGTATGCATGCATATAAGCATAACCAATGATCACAGTCATGGTAGGTTGGGGTATGCCTGGGAGGGAGGAGGAACAATGGGGAGATATGTATAAAAAATTAATAAAAATTAAAAAAAAATAACACCTGTGGGTCCACTGTGTCATTCATGAAGTCATGTTTCTTTTGTTATGCACCAATGATTCTTCTTAAAATCTATTATAGCTATTGCATGGGATAAATGATGTAAATCTTCAAATACCAAGGATTGTTACAAAATAATAGGAACAACTCTATTCCAAAAAAATTAGACAACCTGGAGGAAATTGACATATTCCTACAAATACAACCTTCCAACTCTCAAATCAGAAAGAATCGAAAACTCTCAATAGGCTGATAATTATGGAAGAAATTAAAGCAGTCATCAAAAAGCTTCCAGCAAACAAAAGCCTGGGGACAGATGGCTTCACAGGGGAGTTTTATCAAACATTCAAGGAAGAACTAAACCTAACCTCCTCAGTCTATTCCAAAAAATTCGAGGAAGGAATATTTCCAAACTCATTCTATGAAGCCAGCCTCATCACTTTAATATCAAAACCAGATAAAGACAACACAATAAAAGAGAATTACAGGCCAATATCCCTCATGAACATAGATGCCAAAATTCTCAACAAAATTCTAGCAAATCAGATCCAGCAGTACATCAGAAAGATCATACACCATGACCAAGTAGGATTTATCCCAGGGATGCAAAGATGGTACAATATACACAAAGCAATAAACGTGATACATCACATAAACAAATTGAGAGATAAAAACCACATAGTCATATCAATTGATGTAGAAAAAGCATTTGCAAAATCCAACACTTATTTTTGATAAAACTCTCAGCAAGGTGGGAATGAAGGATCATACCTCAATATAATAAAAGCCATATATGACAAATTCACAGCCAACAACATACTCAATGGGCAAAAACTAAAACTATTTTACCTAGGAACAGGAACAAGACAGGGATGGTCTATTTACACCACTCCTGTTCGACATGTATTGGAAGTATTAGCCATTGCAATCAGACAAGAATAAAAGGCATCCAAATTGGAAAAGAAGTACAATTGTCCTTATTTGCAGATGACATGATATTGTACTTAGAAAACCCTAAAGACTCCATTAAAAAAATCAGTAGACTTAATAAATGAATTTGGCAATGTAGCAGTGTACAAAAATAGTGTCAAAAAATTAATGGCATAACTATACATCAATAGTGGATTTATAGAAAGAGAGACCAAAAACAAACAACAAAAAATCTCATTTACCATTACACCAAAAAAATTAAGACACCTAGGAATAAACTTAACTAAAAAGGTAAAAGACCTGTACTCAGAAAACTTCAGGATACTGAAAAAGAGATGGAGGAAAACGTAAATAGATGGAAGAACATACCATGTTCATGGATTGGAAGAATAAACGTCATTAAAATGGCCACACTAGCCGAGACTGGTTTGGCTCAGTGGATAGAGCGTCGACCTGCGGACTGCAAGGTCCCAGGTTCGATTCCAGTCGGGGGCATGTACCTTGCTTGTGGGCACATCTCCAGTGTGGGGTGTGCAGGAGGCGGCTGATCAATGTCTCTCTCTCTCTCATCGATGTTTCTGACTTTCTATCCCTCTCCCTTCCTCTCTGTGAAAAATCAATAAAATATATATATATTTTTAAATGGCCATACTATCCAAAGCAATCTATAGATTCAATGTACTTCCCATTAAAATACCAACGGCGTATTTCACAGACCTACAACTAACTGCAAAAATTCATCTGGAATAAAAAAAGACCAAAATAGCTGAGAAGAACAATGTAGGTGGGATCTCAATGCCAGATTTCAAGCTGTATTACAAAGCCACTGTTCTCAAAACAGCTTGGTACTGGCACAAGAACAGACACATCGACCAATGGAATAGAATAGAGAACCCAGCAATCAACCCAAACCACTATGCTAAATTAGTATTTGCAAAGGAAGCAAGAACATACAATGGAGTCAATATAGTGTCTTCAATAAACGGTGCTGGGACTAAAGCAAAAAAGGAGTGGGGAGGGAGCCTCAAAGAAATGAAAGATAAGACATTACACCTAAGACTATGAACCACAAAGCATCATAAGAGATGTTGATGTTAGATGAATGACCCTCCATAGAGAAATGTGGAAAAGAAGTAAAACTGTCCTTATTCACAGATGACATGATATTGTAGTTAGAAAACCCTGTGGGACACTTTTTTTTAATTGGGAGGAAGGTCATTTCTGCAGAGATCACCTGGAGGAGCACCAGATGCCCAGACCAGAGTCCCAAAGCTGAGAAAAAAGAGTCCCTATCGGCAGTACCAACTACAAGCTGTAAAAACCAGTGCAGACTGGGGCTGATGACACAGAGGCTGCAGGAGACCCAGCTGCTCCTCTTATAATGCCAGAACCAGGAATTGAATTTATAAGTTCAGGCTTCCCCTGTCCTCCAATATCAGGCTAGCCTGGGGGTGCAGGATAGGGGTGAGGGGAGAGCAGATCGGGACACAATAAAGAGGAATAACTGGACTGACTGGCATTAGTTTGGCTCAGTGCATAGAGCATCAGCCTGCGGAATGAGGGGTGCTGGGTTCAATTCTGGTCAAGGGCACCTGCAGGAGTTACAGACTCGATCCCCATAAGAGGTCCTGCAAGAGGCAGCCAAACAATGCTTCTCATCATTGATATTTCTTTCTCTCTCTCCTTCTCCCTTCCTCTCTGAAATTAATAAAAATATTTAAAAAACAACAACAACAAAGCACTAAATATAATGAATTCATTCAATAATGTAGCAGGATACAAAATTAACACCCAGAAATCTATGACATTTTATATACCAATAATAAACTCACAAAAAGGGAAACCAACAAATTCTATCTACCATTACAACAAAATAATTAGGATACCTAGGAATAAACTTAATTAATGAGGTAAAAGACCTGTACTCTGAAAACGACAGGAAAGTGAAAAAAGAGATAGAAGAAGATATAAACAAATGGAAAAAATATACTGTGTTCATGGATTGGTAGCATCAATATCATTAAAATGTCCATACTACCAAAGCAACCTGCAAATTCAATGCAATCCCCATTAAGATAACAAGGCCATATTTCAGAGACCTATAATAAGCTCTCCAAAAATTAATATGGAATAATAATAAAAAACAAAACCAAAAAACAAAAAGCACAGCAATCGTGAGAAAGAAGACCAAAGTTAGAGGGATCATAATACCAGATACCAAGCTATATTACAAAAATGCCTGGTACTGGCACAACAGACATAGAACAATGCAACAGAACAGGGAATCCAGAAATAGACCTAAGCCATTATGCTCAATATTTGACAAAGGAGGCAACAGCATACAATGCACTCAAAACAGTCTCTTCAATAAATGGTGTTGGGAAAATTGGACAGAAAAATGCAAAAAAATAAAAAAATAAAAGAAATAAAAAAATGGAATAGACCACCAACTTATACCATACACAAAAATAAACTCAAAATGGATAAAGGACTTAAGCATAAGATGGGAAACCATAAATATCTTAAAAGAATCCACAGGAGCAATACATCAGACCAATGTCCTGGCAATGTCTTTATGGATACAGCTCCTAGGGCAATGAAAACTTAGGAAAAAAGGAACAAATGTAACTATATCAAAATAAAAAGCTTCTGCACAGCAAAAGAAGCCATCAACAAAACAACAAGAAAGACCCCTGCATGGGAGAACATATTTGTCAATGTTATATCCATAAGGGTTTACTCTCCAAGGTTGACAGGAAACTCATACATTTTAACAAAAAGAAGATAAACAAGCCAAAGAATAAATGGGCAAAGGACTTAAACAGACACTTTTTGAAAATGGACATGCAGAAGGCCAAGAGGCATATGAAAACATGCGCAAAGTCGCTAAACATCCGAGAGATGAAAGTGAAAATGACAATGAGATAACATCTCACATCTGTCAGAATGGCTATCATAGACTAATTTTTTTTTAATATATTTTATTGATTTTTTACAGAGAGGAAGGGAGAGAGATAGAAAGTCAGAAACATCAATGAGAGAGAGACATCGATCAGCCGCCTCCTGCACGCTCCACAGTGGAGATGTGCCCGCAAGCAAGATAGATGCCCCCAACCGGAATCGAACCTGGGACCTTTCAGTCGCAAACCGACGCTCTATCCACTGAGCCAAACCGGTCTCAGCATCATCAACTAATGAACAAGTGAAAAATGCTGGTAAGGATGTGGACAAAAAGGAACCCGTGTGTACAGCTGGTGGGAATGCAGATTTGGTACAGACAGCGTGGAATATCGTATAGTTTCCATAAAAAATTAAAAATGGAACTCTCATTTGATCCAGTAATTCCAATTCTAGGAATATATCCCAAAAAATGAGAAACATCCCTAGCCAGTTTGGCTCAGTGGATAGACCCTTGAACTGTAAATTGAAGGGTCCAGGTTCGATTCCTGCAAGGCCACATGCCAGGTTATGGCCTCAATGCCCAGTAGGGGATATGCAGGACACAGCTAATCCATGATTCTCTCTAATCACTGATGTTTCTATCTCTCTCTCCCTCTCTCTTTCTTTCTCTGAAATCAATAAAGGAATATATTAAAAAGAAGTCAGAGCCGAAACGGGTTTGTCTCAGTGGATAGAGCTCAGTGGATAGTGCGTTGGCCTGCAGACTGAAAGGTCCCAGATTCCATTCCAGTCAAGGGCATGTACCCTGGTTGCAGGCACAGCCCAGTAGGGGGTGTGTAGGGGGCAGCTGATCGATGTTTCTCTCTTATTGATGTTTCTCACTCTCTATCCTTCTTTTCTCTCTGTAAAAAATCAATAAAATATATTAAAAAAAAAAAAGGAACAACTCATGGATGCAGACAATAGGGTGATTGCCAAGGGGAAGCAGGTGGAAGGAGGTAGAAGAGAATAAAGGGGAATAAATTGAATTGACTTAGGGTGGTGAACACACAATACAAGATGCAGATTATATATTGTAGAAGTGTATACCTGTAACCTGCATATTTTTATTAAACAATACCACCCCAATAAACTCAATTAAAATTTTTTTTAATTAAAAAAAAAAAGAAGTCAGAAACACCAATCAGAAAGGATATATACACTCCTATGTTCATAGCACCACAATTTACCGTAACTAAGACTTGGAAATAACCTAGGTGCCCATCAGCAGATCAGTGGGTTAAAAAACGGTGGTACATTTACACAATGGAATACTATGCTGCTATAAAAAAGAAGGAACTCTGACTATTTGCAACAGCACGAATGGACCTGGAGAGCAATATGCTAAGCAAAATAAGCCAGTCGGAGAAAGATAAATATCACAGGATCTCACTCATGTGTGGTCAATGGGAGAACAAGGACATATATGTAATATGTAATACTTTGAACAATAAAAAATTTAAAAAAGAAATATGGTCAAAATATGTATAGTACACAACACAATCTACACATTAAATGCAATCATGAGAATAATTCCTATGTTATTTTACAAAGAAATGAAAAGAGAATCTAGAAATGTATCCAACTAAACAATGCAAATAGCAAACACAATCCTGAGCAAGAACAAAGCTGGTAGCACCACACTTCCTGACTTCAATTTATTATAAAGAGAAAGCAAGCAGTGTGTTACTGGAGAAACACACACACATATATCAAGAGAATAGAAAAGAAAACACAAAAATAAACCCAGGCACATCCTTTCAAGAAATCTTTGTCAAAGATGCAAGGCACAGAAGAAGGAAAAGATAGTTTCTTCAATGAATGGTGCTGCTGAAATTAATATTTCACATGTAAACACACAATACTAGACATCACTAATCCCTCAGGCTGCATGCAACACTACCAACCACAAGGCCTTCCCTGTGAATGTGGTACAGCGGGGAGAAGTGGGACTTCAGGAAAGAAGGGAGCAGAGGAAACAGACCCACCTCCCCAGGACAGCAACTACCCAGGAAACTGGAAAACCAAGCAGAACCACAGTCTACATGGGAAGACACAGCACACCTGGGAGATGGGGCCTGGGAAATGGCAAAGCCAAGTCCAGGTCACTGTGAGGGTGAGGGTCTTACCCAGCGAGGATACAAGTTCAAAGTTCTCCAGCATCACATGCAGGTACAGCTGTCTCTGACCCTCATCAAGGAGGCTCCATTCCTCCCTGGAGAAGTACAGGGCAATGTCCTCAAAGGTCACGCCAGCCTGTCAGAATGGAGACCATTGAAACCAGAGGTGTCTCTCTGAGAACCCCCACTCCTACTCCTTACTCACCTTCCCCCCTCAACCTCCTCCAGGGCACCGGTTAGTGTGGACACCAGGCCCTAATGCAGTGCAGGCTGCTCTCTCATCACAGTCCCATTACTCACAGGGATTGTCCTCAGCAGAGCAGCTGGGTTGGGTGGGAAGGATGGGGGAGGA
>PVJN01013740.1:21577-48360 GCA_004026805.1 Lasiurus borealis
GGCCTTCACTTTGGTCCCTACCATGGCCTTACAACTACCAGACCCCGGGGACCCAGTCTTGCCAGATCAGCCTGGGTACTCTCAGGAAGAGCTGCAGCAGATCAGGAGGCTTCCCCACGTCCAGGAAATTAAAGGATGGTGGTACACACCAAACAAGGAGCTCATACTACCGGACTGGCTTGGGTTACAGTGTTAGAACACATGAACTGGTCCACTCACCTGGGGCACGCAAATTAAAGGAATTAATCCGACATGGCAGAATTAAGACCCACCAACAGGACATCAAAATAGAACAGGTTGTATCCACCTGCAAGACCTGTCAACTCACAAACACGAGAACCAGGCCAAGTGAAAAAGGAACCCGGCTCAGCGGAACCAAGCCTGGAGCACAATGGGAGGTCGACTTCACTGAAATTAAACCAGGAAAGTATGGCTATAAATATCTTTTAGTATTTGTAGATACCTTCTCTGGATGGGTAGGAGCATACCCAACTAAGCATGAAACAGCTCAGATGGTAGCTAAGAAGCTGCTGAAAGACATCTTGCCCAGGTACTCTTTTCCCACTGTGATAGGGCCAGACAATGGATCAGCCTTTGTCTCGCAGGTAATGCAGGCAGTGGCCAAGGCTATTGGGGCAAATTGGAAATTACATTGTGCCTATAGGCCCCAAAGTTCAGGGCATGTAGAAAGAATAAATAGAACTCTAAAAGAGACCCTTACCAAATTGACCATGGAGACTGGCGGGGCCTGAGTGGTTCTCCTTCCATATGCCCTTAACCGGGTTAGCAACGCCCCCTACACCCTGGGTTTTACTCCTTATGAAATCATGTTCAGCCAGCCACCCCCTATTATCCCTTACCTTAAAGCCGAATTTCTTGCAGAATTTGAAAGTCTAGAACTGTTTCTTTCCTTGAGAGGGCTCCAGAGGGCGCACAAGGACATTTGGCCACGCCTCCACGCCATCTATGAAACCGGCCCAGCCCCGACTCCTCCTCAGCATAAGCCAGGGGACTGGGTCTATGTCAGGAGACATCTCCGGGAGACCCTTGAGCCAGGTTGGAAGGGTCCCTACGTCGTCGTAGTGCTGACGACCTTCACCGCCCTCAAAGTAGACTGCGTCGCGACCTGGGTCCACCCACCACAAGGAACCTGACCCAGAGTCAGACTTCACTGCCTGAGAGTTGTCAAGGAATCCATGGCTCTCATAAGAGAGGGATAGCAGACTGTCTGCAATAAAGCAAAGAAACTGTAACTTTTAAAAACAGCCCCTCACCAAAACTGGCTTGGCTCAGTGGATAGAGCGTCGGCCTGCAGACTGAAAGGTCCCAGGTTTCATTCTGGTCAAGGGCATGTACCTTGATTGTGGGCACATCCCCAGTAAGGGGGTGTGCAAGAGGCAGCTGATCGATGTTTCTCTCTCATTGATGTTTCTAACTCTCTATCCCTCTCCCTTCCTCTCTGTAAAAAAAATCAATAAAAAATAAAATAAAAATGATCCCTGATATCTACTGAACTTCAGCACAACTCAATGCTCTTCCATTCCTTGTCCCTTAAAAACAGACGCTACTGAAAAGCAGAAGTCACCCTTTATCCCTGCCCAGCACTGGCTAGCAATACTTGGCTCTTTTTCCTCTTGGAAAATAACGTAAACATCCTCTGTTCATGTCTTCCTTTACCTCTGAATTCTGTGTGTGTGTGTGTGTGTGTGTGTGTGTTAAATTTTTATTTAAACTAGCAATTAGTATATGAGAAAATAAATTATCAGGAATGGAAGGAAGTGCATGAAAGTAAATGTGACTTCTTGTAAACTTTAGACAACCCACGCATTAAGAAAAATAAAATGGATTTTTTAGAGATATAGAAGCATATCTCAGAGAGAAGGCAGGATGGGAAGGTGGGTAGGAAGAGCTTAACCAAAGAATTTGTATGTAACCCATGCACTCAGACATTAGTGTAGTGAAGGTTTGGGATGGGGATAAATGAAGAGTTAGAAGGAACCAATTGGGCAGGGGGAGAGGATCTCTGTAATATTTTCTTAATTTATTTTATTTTTATTTTTTCCCTATTGCTCTCCCTACCCCCAGTACATGCCCTCACCCATCTCCCCCGTCTCAACTCCCCCCCCCCCATTGCTCTGTATCCACTGGCTATGCCTACACACATGCATACAAGTCCTTTGGTTGATCTCCTACAAGCCCCTCCCCCGCAACCTCCCCTGCTTTCCCACTGTAGCACAACAGTCTGTTCATTGCTTCTTTTCCCCTGCATCTGCTTCCCCCCGACCCCCTGATTCTTGTCTTCAAAAACATCTTTAGGCTAGAAATAAACCCACAAGAGCAAAAGAAAAAGGTTTGAGTCCCAATTTCAATGTCCGATAGCTTTGAGTCCCAGTTTCAATATCAAACAGTTCCTTATGTGTACAAGTCATCAGTGCTATCTGGATGGTGGACAAATGCCGGTCCGACCCTCTCTGGTTTGGTCCTAGGCATCCTGTAGAGGTGCACAGCTGCTGACTGCTCACAAGGCCAGGCGTGGAGAAAGTGGGTGCCAGAATACCTGGCTGGCTTTCTCTGGCAGGAGGGAGACAGAGACTCCCAAAGGCATTGATCACTTATCCTACGACACTAAACCCCAGGTCCAGCCAAAACTCATATGGGGGGAATTTGGACTGTGAAAAGGGAGAAGTGCATGGAAATTTAGGGGAGTCACAAAAGGGCAGAAGTCTGGTGATACGCACAGCACTGCGCACAGAAGAGAGACTGCTGATTGTGCCGCTGGCTTTCACAAGTGGGTGGGAGACAGACCCTCCCAACTGTGCCACTTCTAATTCCACTAAACCCCAGTTTTGGGCGAAACCCTGGAGACCCAGATTCATATGGTCCTAGAGCGCAAGGGAACCAGAAAGCCAGCAGTCTAGAGGCACTGCGAGAGCACACGCTCTTAGGGACCACTCCAGCGATTACCCAGTCACGTCAGACACAGGGGCCGTGGAGAGCGGAGCTGACTGGAAGGCAGGGCGGTCCCTTAAACCCTGAGATTCCACCCATCCCAAGCTCAACAGAGAGGCTTTTGCAGTTTTGCACGTATGGTATCATAAGGCTGAATCCAACACATAAGTTTCCCCGACATAGTGAAAATACGAAGACAAATGAAGAGATCACAAAAAAAGAAATGGAGGAAAACAAACAACTGGATATAGAGTTCAAAACCACACTTATAAAGTTTTTCAAGAATATCCTAGAAAAGATGGATAAAGTTAGTGAGGCCCAAGAGGAGATGAAAAAGAGCCAACTAGAGATGGAAAAGGACCAACTAGAAATTAAACATACACTGACTGAAATAAAAAATATTATACAGAGACCTAACAGCAGACTAGAGGAAGGCAAGAATCAAGTCAAAAATTTGAATCAAGTCAAAATTTTGAAAGAATCAGAAAACACTCAACTGGAAAAGCAAGAAGAAAAAAGAATAAAAAAATGTGAAGATAATGTAAGGAGCCTCTGGGACAGCTTCAAGAGTATCAACATCAGAATTGTGGGGGTGCCAGAGGAAGAGAGAGAGCAAGATACTGAAAACCTATTTGAAAAAATAATGGCTGAAAACTTCCCACATCTGGTAAAAGAAATAGACTTACAAGTCCAGGAAGCACACAGAACCCCATATAAAAGGAATCCAAAGAGGACCACACCAAGACACATCATCATTAAAATACCAAGAGCAAAAGACAAAGAGAGAATATTAAAAGCAGCAAGAGAAAAACAGTTCATTACCTACAAGGGAGCTCCCATATGACTGTCAGCTGATTTCTCAACAGAAATGATGCAGGCCAGGTGGGAGTGGCAAGATATATTCAATGTGATGAATAGCAAGAACCTACAAGGAAGAATACTCTATCCAGCAAAGCTATCATTCAGAATTGAAGGGCAGATAAAGAGCTTCACAGATAAGAAAAAGCTAAAGGAGTTCCTCAACTCCAAACCAGTATTATATGAAATGCTGAATGGTACTCTTTTAGAAGAGGAAGAAGAAAAAGGTAAAAGATAAAATATTATCTTTATCTATGAAAGATAAAAATTAAGTGAATTAAAATTTGATGAACAGAATAAACTGGTGAATATAATAGAATCAGGAGCACATAAAGGGATTGGACTGATAATTCTCAGGGGGAAAGGAGTGAGGGGTGTATAGACTGGACAAAAATCATACACCTATGGATGAGGTCAGAGGGAGGGAGGTAAGGGTAGAAGGAATGGTGGGAGCTGGGTGGAGGAGAGCTATGGAGGGGATAAAAGAGAAACAAATGTAATAATCTGAATAAAAAAGATTTAATTAAAACACACACACACACACACACACACACACAGAGAGAGAGAGAATAAAATCAAAGTTACCTGAGTCTTGAGCATTTCCTTTTGTTCTCTGGAAGCAGCAGGAAAGCTCTAGCTTGCTGGGTTCAGGGTCTGCTCTAATTTGTGTTTATAAATCTGTCTTCAGTCAGTTGTGTCCCTGAAAGTGCTGATACCTCTCCATGTGACTTCCTCCTGTTTCACATGTATCGATTGCTTTGGGTGTTTTTGTAAGAAATGTCCAAACCTGTGAGAATTTTTTTCAGTTTATTTGACCCAAGCCTGGGACATTGCCAGGGAGCAAAATAACAGTAGACTGAGTTGGGAGAATGGCAGTTTTGTACTTTTTTATACATTAAATTCAAAGGAGAGACATACAGGGGTTACATGAAATTCACTGGTGATAAATTAGGGGGAGAGCTAAGGAGGAAAATCTTTGAGATTGAATAACAAGTAAAAAAAAAATAGACACACTACTTTTTAAATATTATAGAATAGCTGACAATTAAGGCTTAACACAATAAAAATAATAATTGGGACTCTGTGGTCTTCTGTGCTTGGAGATTGTGCCCTTGGGAGTCTCTAAAACGGGAGTTTCCCTGAAAATCCAAAGCTGTTATCCCTGATGCAAAAAGACAATAAACAGGCTCAGTAAAGCTAAAAATTGACTTAAAAAAAAAATCCCAAAACAAGGATAGGATATAGCTACACCTGTGACTCACTTTTACATAGAAAGTTTTAACTTCAAACTATGGTTACTTAAGACCTCTGAGTTTGTAAGATTCACCATGCCATGCCAGGACACCTGAGCTGGCTAAGTTTAGTATCTGCCATCATTTGTATCCATATTTGGGAGTTGGAACCTGTGGGTTGAGGACAAAATGCAATGAGTGGTTTATCCTGCCAGACCCATTGTTCGCATCTTCCTTAACAGAATACCCCCGTATTGTTGGTGTCCCTTATATTCACTCGTCAGTCCACTAAAGCCTTAGGTTCTAAATGTGATGGAGGTATTTTTAAGGACAAGAAAAGGTCTTTTTCTTTGCTGTGGCCTTCCACAATTTATGAGAAGCACTGGCTAATAAAACCTCAAGATTGTTGGCCCCTCTAATTCAACCAATTCCTCTGTTCAAACTGCTGAACAAGATTAGTTACTTTCAAGGTTACATTCTTCCTACTCCTTTTGCCCTGTTGTCACAGTTCAGAGATAATTCACACCAAGGAGTCTATAGTTAGTAGAAAGTTTCCTTCTCTCTGCCCAAACAAGCCTGTTTTTAAAAATATATATATTTTGATTTTTTTATAGGGAGGAAGGGAGAGGGATATAGTTAGAAACCTCAATGAGAAAGAAACATCCATCAACGGCCTCCTGTACAACCCCTACTGGGCATGTGCCTGCAACCAAGGTACATGCCCTTGACCAGAATCGAACCTGGGACCCTTGAGTCTATAGGCCGATGCTCTATCCACTGAGCAACCCGGTTAGGGCCAAACAGGCCTGTTTTGAACTCTTCATAACTTTTTCTCTATTCATATTATACTAGAGGCCCATTGTAGGAAGATTTCTGCAAGAATAGGGCTTTCTCAGCAGACTTCCCTCCCTTCTCCGCTGCCTCCCTCCTTCCAGGGTCTGCTGCCTCGCTGGCTCCTACAGTGCTTGGCTTCCTTCTAGGCTGTCTTCAGTGTTCCCTGGGAGCCTGTGTATGAAAATTAATCGCCATCGTAGTTGGGTTAATTTGCATACTTGTTCCCGTTTGGCTGGTCATAGCAGGATGATCCATTTGCATGTTTCTCTTTGTAGATTGGTGTAGATAGGCTTGGGAAAAGTACTGCTGAGTCACCTCTTTATACATCAGTCAGACTCTCTCCAGGAAAGCAAACTGCCGGCCCAGATTACCCCTCAGGGCTCCTCCAACTCCTCCGGCTCTTGAGGGGTGATTGGACTGGCAGCCCCATCTCATACCTGATGCTGGCAAAGGCCTCACTGGCACTCTCTGCCAACACCAGAACATCTGCTCATACCCACTGCTACTGCTGGCCCTGTTCACAACTGCAGCTGGTGCCAGAGCAGAGTCCAATTGTCCTCAGGGCTTTTCCACCTTCCCCTGCTCCTGAGAAGTAATATTTTTAGAAAATTTAAAAATATTTCTATTGATTTCAGAGAAGGGAGAGGGAGAGATAAAAAACATCGATGAGAATCATTAATGGGCTATCTCCTGCATGCTGCTACTAGGAATGGATCCCACAACCCAGGCATGTGCCATGACCAGAAATCAAATGGGAGACCTCTTTGTGGATGCGCCAATGCTTAACCACTGAGCCCACCATAGAAAATTTTAAGGTTTTAAATACTATGTACAATGCAGTGAACATTTTTAAATTTAACCTGTACTACTAACATTATCCATCACCCCTGGGAGTAATCTTTTTCATGAAATTCAAGCCATGTGCATGCGTGCGTGCACACACACACACACATATAAATAATCTGCCACTGCATGTGTGTGTGTATTTTTTTTTAGAGGCCCAGTGCATGGATTTGTGCATGGGTGGGGTTCCAGTCAGCCTGTCCATGGGGAGGGGACATGGGCAACGGTTGGCCAGCCTGCCTGCTAGTTAAACTCCTGGTCGAAGGGACAATTTGCATATTAGCCTTTTATTATACAGGATATATAGTGAGCAGCGAGATTATTATGCACTCAGAGATTATGATAATCTGGCAACTGAGTGCATATTAGCATATATGATCAACTGTTATTCTTGTTGTGTTCATACAATCAGACCAAATGGTAACTAGACTTAAATCAGTAAATAAATTGGTCTTAATTTGGCTCTTCAATAAGAATAAGGGTAATTTTAGGGAAAGAAATTGTGTTTCAGCAGGAAATTATTAAAACTAAAATATTTTTCCTTCCATCAGACTATTTGTCATAATTCTTACTATTCTAACTTCTGCTCAGTCACACTAAATTTTTTAAAAATATATTTTATTGATTTTTTACAGAGAGGAAGAGAGGGATAAAGAGTTAGAAACATCAATGAGAGAGAAACATCGATCAGCTGCTTCCTGCAAACGTCCTATTGGGGATGTGCCTACAACCAAGAGACAGACTGAAAGGTCCCAGGTACGATTCCAATCAAGAGCATGTACCTTGGTTGCAGGCACATCCCCAGTAGGAGGTATGCAGGAAGCAGCTAATCAATGTTTCTCTCTTATCAATGTTTCTCTCTTTCCTTTCCTCTCTATAAAAAAATCAATAAAATATATTTAAATAAAAAGAAAGTTGTAAGAATGTTTGTGAAAGTCATAAAAGGGTTATAAAGAGAAATCTTAGAAAATTGCAAGTATACTGAATACTATATCTTGAAGATCCCTTGAATTAATCTAAAAAATAATACTATTTTATTTATTTTTAAAATATATTTTTATTGATTTCAGAGAATGAAGAGGTTTGGCTCAACGGATACTGTCAGCCTACAGACTCAAGGGTCCCAGGTTTGATTCCGGTCAAGGGCATGTACCTTGGTTGCAGGCACATACCTGGTGGGGAGTGTGCAGGAGGCAGCTGATAGATGTTTCTCTCTCATCGATGTTTCTAAGTCTCTATCCCTCTCCCTTCCTCTCTGTAAAAAATTAATAAAATATATTTAAAAAACAAGAAAAGAAAGACCCACGATGGGAAAGATTCATAGATCAGCTGCCTCCTACAAGCCCTTCACTGGGATGAGCTCACAACTCAGGTATGAGCCCTTGACCGGAATAAAACCTGGGACTTTTCAGTTCACAGGGTGATACTCTATCCACTGAGACAAACTGGCTAGAGATAATCATATTATTTTAAATCTTAGAACACATATACTTATGTGAATAAAGGGCCAAGTTTCTCATATGTGAGTAGAGGGTTAATTTTTTCTTTAAGTTTTCAAGGCCTGTGTGAAGTAATTGGGCAGATGATTCAAGCAGAACCGAAAAGCAGTGTCAGACCAACCTACCAGAAGTCAAAGCATCATCTCATTGCCTGGTGACTAATAATAGCTCATGTCTACGGGCCCCCAGGTCTGCATGTAGCTACATTCCTCACCTTAGCCTCTTCCCTGTTATAAACCTTTCCCTACACTTGCTAGAAGGCAAGGATTTACTGCTGGCAAGCAGTTGTCTTCTTAATAGGACCACCCATTGGTGTCATTATAATTCTTTTTTTTTCTTCTTAAACTCTACAAAGCCAGAACTTGAGAAGTAAA
Organism: Lasiurus borealis; assembly: GCA_004026805.1. Classification (NCBI taxonomy): domain Eukaryota; kingdom Metazoa; phylum Chordata; class Mammalia; order Chiroptera; family Vespertilionidae; genus Lasiurus; species Lasiurus borealis. The sequence goes on from PVJN01013740.1 coordinate 30,167, forward strand.
AGCACTCTGAGGACACTAACATTCCAAGCAGAAAGTTCGCCATCTCCCTATGTCTTCTACATCCAGGAAAACAAAATAGGGAAGGTGTGGGGAGGCAAGTTTTTGTACATGACCACCTGGGTGTTTATCAAAATCTTTATGCTTAGTCTTGAGGTGTCCTTGCTTAAAGGACACTGCAGATACATATCTTCTCAAAGATGCTTACCCTACTGATAATATCAAATAGCTAATTTTAATTCAAGCTGTTGTTACAAGAAAAGCCTAGGGAGGTAGCGAATGGTGCTGTTTAGCTCCTATAGCCAGGCAGTCCCTTAGCCCTCTCTTTCACAGAAACGTGTCAGAATAATCATTCGCCCATCACTCAGGGTCTGTAGTTCTGTCGAGGCATTGTTCGCTAAGTAAATTTGGAAAATCATCTTCATTCTGTAATCGAGGATGTTCCCAACAGTTCGATATTAATTTAGACTCTCCAGGGTTCTGTGATAATTAGAAAATAAAATGCTCAAAAAGGAAACTCTGGAATGCTGCCACAGACAAGTACTTACATATCTTACTTTTATTGATCCTCAGAATCCTAGGGAAGTAGGGTAATCACTTTCATGTCACATGAACCATCTGAGGTGCAGGGAGCTGTAGTGAGTCTCCTGGAGATTCCAGATTGGAGATCCAAGACGGACACCTGAGTGCCCACAGTACTGCCTCCCTACAGGTGAGTCAGTGGGTATAGAAAGGCCCTAGTTCTTCCTTAAAAGCCCTTAAAAACAAAGGTGCATGTCGGTACTGGGAAGCGAGGGGTTCCTGTCCTGAGAATGTTTCCTAAGGTTGTTCTTCTGAGGGTGGTGGAGAATGTTAGTAGTGCAGGTTAAATTTAAAAGTGTTCACTGCATTGTGCATAGCATTTAAAAACTAAATAATTCCCTGATGGTGGGCTCAGTAGTTAAGCATCAGCACATGCACAAAAAGGTCCCCCATTCAATTTCTGGTCAGGGGACAAACCTGGGTTGAGGGATCCATTGCCAGTAGCAGCATGCAGGAGGTAGCCTATCAATGCTTCTCTCTCATTGATGTTTCTATCTCTTCCCCTCTCTTCCTCTCTAAAATTAATTTAAAAAATATTTTAAAAAATTTCTCACACTCTAGTTTCTCTACAGATTGTATAAATCTTTTACTTTTTGAAATCTCTAAAAATACATTATTTTTTAAACATATAAAATATTAAACACGGCCGAGACCGATTTGGCTCAGTGGATAGAGTGTCGGCCTGTGGACTGAAAGGTCTCAGGTTCGATTCCAGTCAGGGGCATGTACCTTCCTTGCGGGCACATCTCCAGTGTGAGGCATGCAGGAGGCAGCTGATCGATGTCTCTCTCTCATCAATGTTTCTGACTTTCTATCCCTTTCCTCTCTGTAAAAAATCAATAAAATATATTTAAAAAATATATATATATATTAAACACGCCGAAACCGGTTTGGCTCAGTGGATAGAGTGTCGGCCTGAGGACTGGGGAGTTCTGGGTTCGATTCCAGTCGAGGGCATGTATCTTGGCTGCAGGCACAACCCCATGGGGGGCGTGCAGGAGGCGGCTGATCGATGTCTATCTCTCATCGATGTTTCTAACTCTCTATCCCTCTCCCTTCCTCTCTGTAAAAAAAATCAATAAATTAATATTTATTTAATATAAATATTAATTAATATAAATATTTTAAAAAATGTTAAACACATTATTCCAATCCAAAAAATTATATTTCCTAAATAAAAAAGGCACAAAATGAGTGAAATTCCAACATCCATCTTTGTTATTCCATTATCTTTTTATTAGTTAAAAAAATTGCCAAAACATAACTAAGATATGTTAACAGCCTAAATGCCCACCAGTAGATGAGTGAATTAGAAAACAATAGTACATCTACAAAATGGAATACTATGCTGCTATAAAAAAGAAGGAATTCTTACCATTTGCAGCAGCATGGATCAACCTGGAGAGCATTATATTAAGTGCAATCAGCCACACAATGAAAGAAAAATACCATATGATTTCACTCATTTATGGAAAATAAAGAACATTATAACCTGATGAATAAAAAGATAGATACAGAGGCAGTAAAGCATTGAACAGACTGTCAAATTACAGAGGGTAGGCTGGGGAAGTGTATGGGAAGGAAAGAGGGAAATAGATCAACCAAAGGACTTGTATGCATGCATATAAGCACAACCAATGGACACAAGACACTGGGAAGGTGGGATGAGGGGATGCGACAGGGGGTAGGGGAGGCTGGGGGAAGGTCAATGGAAAAAATAAAGGAGATATATGTACTAATAAATGTAATGTTTTAAACAATAAAAAAATAAAAAAGAACCACAGAAAAATAAGAAGAAAAAAAGACCATTCCATCTAATGGGCCACAGTCTAGGCCCACAACAATTAGCTCAGTGTTTCTGCAGTGACGAAGTTCCCCTCACTGCGATGATCCTCCAACCAGTGGCCATCACTCATGGAATTGAAGCCATTAGGACACATGGGCTCGGTAACACCTGGGCAGGAGGATCCCTTCAAATGTTTTAGCATCCCCTGAAAACAAGAAAAAAATTCACACTTCCAGAAGACATGCGTGAGGTTGTCACAGTTTCCCTCACTTTGGAATTACTTTTCTGTCTCAAAGAATCCAGACACACATGAGAAAGAGAGTCCACAGTGTTTTCAAGAAAATTATAGGAAGAGTATAAATTTGGCAAAAATTGCTGAGCTAATTTCTACATCATAGTCTTCCCCCAAGGGAAAAGGTTTTGAGACCCTATATATGCTTTCACCTTATCATGTTTGGAGAGTCCACATCTTCTTATAAACTAATGCATAGAGTCTGTATAACACCCAATATTTAAAGAAGTCTTAGGAAAAAGACTTTATTATTTTGCAAAGAATGAGATCTGTGACTGGCAGTTCTCCTATTGATGATTTAGGCACTAAACTCATCATTAGCATCTAGAGAAAGTATGTCCCTCAAAATGGCAATTACTGCTGAAACCGGTTTGGCTCAGTGGATAGAGCGTCGGTCTGTGGACTGAAAGGTCCCAGGTTCAATTCCGGTCAAGGGCATGTATCCTGGTTGCGGGCACATCCCCAGTAGGGAGCGTGCAGAAGGCGGCTGATCAATGTCTCTCTCTCATCCATGTTTCTAACTCTCTATCCCTCTCCCTTCCTCTCTGTAAAAAAATCAGTAAAATTTATTTAAAAAAAAAAAAAGGCAATTACTCTCCAACATTATGTTTACTGGCGCCAACAGTAATAAGTCCTATGTGACAAGTTAGGACAGGGAAACAAGAAAGAACTAAGGGCTCAGGTATTCTTAATTTTTCAACAAATCAGACAACAAAGTTAGCTTCCCTGGACACATGAAGATGTTGATTGATGCCATCCATGGGACCCTAATAGGTGGACCAAGGGAAAGATCTTCAGTAGCAGAAATATGCAGTGACATAGATCTGGCAGGATATCCCTATATGTTAGAAAATGCAACATAGATACACAGTGTTCCAAGATTAAAACAAACAAACAGAACAGCAAAAATAGTTGCAGGAACGTTACATAATGTAGGTGATTAATTCAGACTAATGAGACTTCACTGATTATCTTATACAATTGTTAAATCCTAACTAACAAAATACATTTCCTACACATCTAAGAACCTTTTCACATCCGGACTCTTTTGTGCAGAGGTAATTTACAAATTAGACTGAAAGATATCTCACATTAATTGTAGTCATAACGGCTTTCTCCAGTGTGAGCTGTCTGATGATACTGAAGACTGTTGCTACTTGTAAAAGATTTCCCACATTCATTGCATTTATAAGACTGTTCTCCAGTGTGAACTCTCTGATGAGTACAAAGGTTAGTGTTCCAGGTAAAAGATTTCCCACATTAACTGCATTTATAAAGCTTTCCTGCAGTGTGAACTTTCTGATGAGTATGAAGGTTAGTGCTGCAGATAAAAGATTTCCCACATTCATTGCATTGATAAGGCTTTTCTCCTGTGTGAACTCTCTGATGATATTTGAGACGAGTGCTACTTGTAAAAGATTTTCCACATTCACTGCATTTATAAGGATTTTCTCCTGTGTGAACTCTCTGATGACGACGAAAATCACTGCTCCAGGTAAAAGACAATCCACAGTCACTGCATTTATAAGGCTTTTCTCCTGTATGAACTCTCTGATGACTACGAAGATTGGTGTTAGTGGTAAAAGATTTCCCACATTCACTGCATTTATAAGGCTTTTCTCCTGTATGAACTCTCTGATGATGACAAAGTTTAGTGGTAGTGATAAAAGATTTCCCACATTCACTGCAGTGATAAAGCCTTTCTCCTGTGTGCACTCTCTGATGACGAAAAAGTTTAGTGCTACTGGTGTAAGCTTTCCCACATTCACTGCATTTATAAGGCTTTTCTCCAATGTGAATTCTCTGATGATGACAAAGGTCAGTGAATGTGGTAAAAGGTTTCCCACAATCACTGCATTTATAAGCCTTTTCTCTTGTATGAACTCTCTGATGTCTACAAAGGTGGGTCTTAGTGATAAAGGATTTCCCACATTCACTGCATTGATAAGGTTTTTCTCCAGTGTGAACTCTCTGATGATATTGGAGACCACTTGTACCTGTAAAAGTTTTCCCACATTCACTGCATTGATAAGGCTTTTCTCCTGTGTGAACTCTCTGATGATACTGGAGACCAGTGCTCCTTGTAAAAGACTTTCCACATTCACTGCATTTATAAGGATTTTTTCCGGTATGAACTCTCTGAAGACTATGAAAGGTGCTCTTAGTGGTAAAGAATTTCCCACAGTCACTGAAGTGATAAGGCCTTTCTCCATTGTCCACTCTCTGATGACCACAAAGTTTAGTGCTATTGTTATAACCTTTCCCACACTCATTACATTGATAAGGCTTCCCTCCAGTGTTTACCTTCTCATGACAATGAAGCTTACTGTTATCAGGTAAAGATTTCCCACATTTGTTGTTCTCATAAGGCCTTTCTCCTGTGTGAACTCTCTGATCATAATGGAGGGCAGTGCTACTGGTAAAAGCTTTTCCAGATTCACTGTGCTCAAATGGCCTTTCTCCAGTCTGCAAAGCTTGGTGATCATCTAGGCTGTTACTACTGCAAAATGATTTCCCATATTCATTGCACTGATATGGCCTTTCTCCAGTGTCACGTTGCTGTTGATAATGAAAGCTAGAAAATTTGGTAAAATATTTTCCATACCCAGAGTACAAAAAACATTGACTTCCAACATGGATATCCTTTTCCTGATTTAATGTGTGGAGATAACTAATGTCTTCCTTACATGCTTTTCTGGTGTTACAATTTCTTCGCCTTTGAAATGTTATCCCATGTGTTGAAATAGCATTTGGACTGTCCCTGTTCTGAGTAGCCTTTAGGTGGAGATGTCCTGACCCAGTCAGGACACCCTGCCCAACCTTCCCGCATGTGCAATGATTCTGGGACATATAGAGACTGCAGCTGTTTGCAAGTGAGATTCTTTTTACATTTCTAATGAAAGTCTCTTTCTCATGCTGCTGGTGACATTTTGGCCTGAAATAAGACCATTTTGCACATGCCCCACACCTTAAAAGTATCTGTCCATGTTGGATTCCCTGCTTCTCCATCAGGTGAAAAATGTTTCCCACAACGGGCCCACAACTCTCACAGGGGTGGCACTTCTGGGAAGACAAGGCTACCTTGGGATTCCTTGCCTCTGACACTCTTACAGAAATCTTCTGTTCTGTTGGTTCCTCCACATTCTCTGTTCCACAGCAGCAACCTGAACAAAAGGAAACATAGGTGAAAGACATTTTGACCTTATAAAAACAGAATATATTAACAAATGTTTATCTGTCCTGACTAGGCCTGATTCCATACAAAGATCTTTAAGACAAGTGAAGTGAACTCTGAGGAAATGGATGTTAGACATTACGTGGCACCAAAGGTCAGTTGATGAGGAAAATCTCACCAAGAGAGGAACAGGAACATAGGATGGTACACAAAGAAGAGAGGAAGACTCTGCCCACATTGTTCCTGCACAAACAGCTTCCTTTAGTACCTTACATGCTGGCCATGTGAGTCTATGTAGAATAATTTAAAGCTGTTCAAAGCCATAAAAAGTAATTGTATTAGAGCACAGGAAGTTCAACGTCAATATAATAATAGTGCACTCCAAGGTGCTGCAGGTATGTACAAACGTTGAAGTGCAGTAAAGAGAGACTTGTGAAAGAAGCAGAGGTACAAAGTCCAGAAAGGTTAAGGTTATCTGTGGGATGGGAAATTGAGTAGCTATGATCATTATTAGAACGGAGTAGTTGGCAAGTATCAACAATAAGCGCAAAAAAGCATAATTGGGTGAAAAATGGGCAACGGTAACCCAACACTGGCTTTCTAGCTATGAATGTAACAAAGGCCTAACGTGAATTCCTCTCCTTAATGACCCTTCACCAAGGCAAGACCGTCTGTGGGTCCACAGTGCAATTTATAAAGTCATGTTTCTTCTGTGATGCAAAAATGATTCTTCCCCTTAAGTCCCATTTGAGCCATTGTATAAGATAAATGATACAAATTTTCAAAGAAAAACAGAAAAGACGGATGGCCAACATTGTGGTAGAACAACAAAGGACAAATGAGATCACAGGCAAAAGATCTATGTGAGTGACATCAGCAAGATGGCAGAATCAGAGATATGAGCATCTTCCCCCATCCCAGTGTAAGTAGACAGCTATCCATGAACAAAAACCCCATAGGAAATGGAATAAGAATACCATGAAGACAAACAGTATTATAGATATAAATAAAGGAAAATTATACAGAAATAATAACTGGAAAGACTGGGTGAGCAAACATATTTGAAGATACCTGCAGTCAAAAACAAGGATCAGAGTTAGGTCTAGCAGCCATTGTGCTTCCACTATCATTGACCACAGCAGACTGTTCTTCCAAAAATACTGGAAATGTTTGTGTTTAGAAACCACAGAATGCCTTGGTCAGTATGGCTCAGTAGGTGGCAGCATCGTCCTGTGTACCAAAGGATCGAGGATTAAATTCCCAGCCAAGCCACATATAGTATGTGGGTTCTATTTCCAGTTAGCTTGTGTGCAGAAGGCAGCTGATTAATATTTCTCCCTCACATTGATGTTTCTCTTTCTCTTTCTCTCTTTCACTGTCTCTCTCTCCATCTTTTGTGCACTCTATCTGAGACCAATAATAAATAGATAAGAATATTATGGCAGCCAAACAGAAAACAGAATTTAAAAAAATCCAGAGACAAAGTCAATCAAAAGACAACCTATCAAAAATCATGTATAAAATTGAGAAAATGCAATTTTAAGAGGAAATTTTATAGGGATAAATGCCTGCATTATGAAAAAAGATCTCAAAAAATCCTACCCTGCCATCTCAGAAATGTAGAGACAGACAGAAAAGAAAAACCCAAAGGTGGCAAAGGAATGAAACAATAAATATCTGAACAAGCATCAATAAAAGTGAGACAAGACAAAATAAAATAATACCTAACAGGAACTTTTCTAAAAAATACAAAAATTGGCAAATTTTGAGAGAACCTAAAGCAAAATCACAAAACCAAGCAAACAAACAGAAACCTGAAAGAAATGAAAGATAAGACAATTACACCTGACACTATGAACCACAAGTCATTAGAAGAGATGCTGATGTTAGAAGATGACATTACCCTCCATAGAGAAATTTGTCAAGATCCCATATGAGCATCCGAAATTAATAAACAAATTCGGAGCTCTGGCCAGGTAACTATCTTGTTGAGTGTGTGGTCTTGATGTACCATGGTTATGGGTTTGATCGCCCATCAGGGCACATGTAGGGGACAGCCAATAAATGCTTAGATGGGTAGAACAGCAGATCAATGTTTCCCTCTCTGTCTCTTTCTCTCTCTCCCACTCCACCCCCCTCCCTCCATTCTCTCTCTCCCATCCCACCCCCTCCCTTCATTCTCCCTCTCCCTTTCTTTCTCTAAGAAAAATAAATAAATCAATGGAAAAAATATTCTTATTATTCAGGTGAAGATAAAAAAGAATTAAGAATTGAATTCAGAAAAGTTACGGGAGAAGAGATTCAAAATGCCGTGTAGGCAAAAGCCTATACTCGCTGCCTCCCACAACCACATAAAAATAACAACTAAAATACAGAACAATCATCATCCAGAATTGCTAGACAGCTGAATGAATGAAAGTCTTACGACTAGAGAAGTAAAGAAGACAGCACACTGAAACTGGTAGGAGGTACAGAGGCATGGAAGGTGCTGGTCCTGTATCCATGTGGGCCACTTTTTTAAATGGGAGGGAGGTCATCTCTGTAGAAGTCACTGGAGGAGGAAGGAATCCCAGTACCACACCAAAAGGCCAGCCCAGGGTCCCATAAGAAAGAAGTCCTGTGGGCAGTAAGAGCTATGGGTTTTAAAAACCGGTGCGGATTGGGGCTCAGTGTCACAGAGGCTCCAGGAGATCCAGCTGCTCCTCATATAATGCCAGCACCAGGAACTGAACTTACAAGCTGCCGCTTCCTCCAAGATCCAGTGCCAGACTAGGCTCAGCAGGGTCCCAGATACATACAAGGAGAAGATACATGGAATAGAATTAGGGCAGGAATTCAAGGGCGGTTTTCTCCCAGATGGAGGTGCTGTCACAGATCATATGCTGCAACCTCAAGAATCCCAGGTCTGCTGAGACCGTTTTGGCTCAGTGGATAGAGCGTCAGCCTGTGGACTCAAAGGTCCCAGGTTCGATTCCGGTTGGGGGCATGTACCTTGCTTGGGGGCACATCTCCAGTGGGGGGCGTGCAGGAGGCGGCTGATCGATGTCTCTCTCTCATTGATGTTTCTGACTTTCTATCCCTCTCCCTTCCTCTCTGTGAAAAATCAATTAAAAAAATAAAAAAGAATCCCAGGTCTGAAACACAGTCATTTCTGTTTGTTCTGCCCTAGTAATTCCAAGGCTTCTAACCCATTTTATGACAAGCCCACCCAAGCTGTGTGCAGCAGTTTTTGTATATGTATGGCCTATCCTTGCTCAGGTAAAACCTGTTAAACAAGACCCTACTATCAATAAAAGGCCCAAGACCTGGCACCAGCACTAGTCTCACTTGCTTCACAGCTGGGCCTCATCGAGGCACTTCTAAACCTGATACAGAGAGGAAATTCTGCAGATATCTCTGTGGATCCTGCTGGGTGATTCCAGGTAGGGGCTGACTTTATAACCCCCTAAAGATCCTAGAGCGAGTGTATCCAGTGCGAATGACATACAATTGCAGCTTACAACGCTTCACATCCATAAGCGACACACTCAAGGTGCAGACTCACTGAGCACCAAAGCCCCACAGAAGAAAGTCCTACCTAACAGCTCTCCTACTAGGTCGCAATGGCCCAGATGCTAAAATCCTCAATAAAATTCTGGCAAATCAGCTGGGACCGGTTTGGCTCAGTGGATAGAGCGTCGGCCTGTAGACTGAAGGGTCCCGGGTCCGATTCCAGTCAAGGGCATGTACTTTGGTTGTGGGCACGTCCCCAGTGGGGGGCATGCAGAAGGCAGCTGATCAAGTTTCTCGCTCATTGATGTTTCTGGCTCTCTATCCCTCTTCCTTCCTCTGTGTAAAAAAAAATCAATAAAAACATATTAAAAAAGCAGCGCATTTGGAGTTCCTGGATTTGTCTCTTGCTTCAACCGTGTTTGGACAGAACAAACTCAGGGACGCCCGTTCTTCCAGGCGCCGGCCACTCTCCTGCGTCTCATCCAGTCACCACCTTCAGAACCACCTCCGGGACCAGCCAGCACACCGGTATTTTTTTCTACCTTACCTCCTCATTGCTGAACAACCATGAGCTCCCAAATTCGTCAGAATTACTCCCCTGAGGTGGAGGCTGCGGTCAATCGCCTGCTCAACCTGCATCTTCGGGCCTCCTACACCTACCTCGCTCTGGGCCACTCTTTCGACCGCGACTATGTGGCTCTGGAGGGTGTGGGCCACTTCTTCCTCGAGTTGTTGGAGAAGAAGCACGAGGGCGTGGAACATTTCTTAAAGTCGCAAAACAAGCGAGATCTTTACCAAGACGTGCAGAAGCCTGCCCAGGATGACTGGACCAAAACTCAGGAAGCCATGGAAGCTGCCCTGGCCTTGGAGAAGAGCCTGAACCAGGGCCTTTTGGAGCTGCATGCCCTGGCTTCTACCCGTGCAAACCCTCATGTCTGCAACTTCCTGGAGAACCACTTCCTGGATGAGAAGGTGAAAGTGATCAAGAAGATGGGCGATCACCTGACTAACATCTGGAGGCTGGCTAGTCCCCAGGCTGGGCTGGGTGAGTATCTCTTTGAAAGGCTCACCCTCAAGCACGACTAGGAGCCTTTGGAGCCCAGAAATCTTTCAGAGGCCTACCCACCCCCCACCGGAATCCTCCTGGTGTCTCTGGCTTTTACCTGAGACTCTTCCTGAAACTACTAGCCATTCTTTTAACCACCTTGGAGCCCTCTCCCATGCATTCGACCAAATGAAACAATAAAGCTTTTTGCAGAAAAAAAGAAAAAAAAATTTTTTTTAAATTCTGGCAAATCAATTCCAGTAGTACATTGGAAAGGTCATACACCATGACCAAATGAGATTTATTCTGGGGATGCAAGTATGGTACAATATCTGCAAATCAATAAATATGATACATCACATAAACAAATTGAAAGCAAAAATCACATAATCATATCAATTGATGCAGAAATAGCATTTGACAAAATCCAACATACTTTTTGGTAAAAACTCTCAGCGAAGTGGGAGCAAAAGGATCATACCTCAACATAATAAAAGCCTTATATGACAAACCTACAACCAACATCAGACTCAATGTGCAAAAAATTAAACCATTTTCCCTAATAACAAGAATAAGACAGGGATGCCCACTTTCACCACTCTTGTTTGACACAGTACAGGAAGTGCTAGCCATAGCAATAAGACAAGAAGAAAAGAAAGGCAACCAGATTGGAAAGAAGTAAAACTGTCATTATTCACAGATGATATGATAATGTGCAAAGAAATCCCTAAAGACTCATCAAAAAAACTACTAAATATAATAAATGCATTCAGCAATGTAGCAGCATACAAAATTAACACCCAGAAATCTATGGCTTTTTTACATATCAGTAATCAACTCACAGGAAGAGAAAAAACAAACTAACAACAACAACAAACACCCACAATCTTATCTACCATTACAAAAAAAAATAAAATAAATAATTAGGATACATAGGAATAAACTTAACTAAGGAGGTAAAAGACCTGTACTCTGAAAACTACAGGAATTTAAAAACAGAGATAGAAGACATAAACAAATGGAAGAATATAACATGTTCATGAATTGGTAGACTCAACATCATTAAAATGTCCACACTACCCAAAGCAATCTATAGATTCAATGCACTCCCCATTAAGATACCAAGGGCCTATTTCACAGATCTAGAACAAACTCTCCAAAAATTCACATGGAATAAAAATAAAAAATAAAAAATAAATGAATAGCTGCAGCAATCTTGAGAAAGAAGAACAAAGTTGGAGGAATTACAATACTATATTACAAAAATGCCTGGTACTGCCACAACAACAGACATAGAACAATACAACAGAACAGAGAACCCAGAAATCGGTCCAAGCAATTATGCTCTATATTTGATAAAGGAGGCAACAGTATACAATGAACTCAAGACAGTCTCTTCAATAAATGATGTTGCCAAAATTGGACCGATACTTGCAAAAAAATGAAACTAGACCATCAACTTCCACCATACACACACACAAAAAAACACAAAAAGGATACAGACTTAAACATAAGATGGGAAACCATAAAAATACTAGAGGAAGCAATTTCTTCACTGATACTATTCCAAGAGCAATAGAAACTAAAGAGAAAATAAACAAATGGGACTACTGAAAAAAAAAAAAAGGTTCTTCAGAGCAGAAGAAACCATCAACAAAAGAACAAGAAAGCCCACTGCATGGGAGAAAATACTTGCCAATTTTTTTAAAAAATATATTTTATTGATTTTTTACAGAGAGGAAGGGAGAGGGATAGAAAGTCAGAAACATTGATGAGAGAGAGACATCGACCAGCCACCTCCTGCACGCCCTCTACTGGAGTTGTGCCCGCAAGCAAGGCACATGCCCTTAACCGGAATTGAACCCAGGACCCCTCAGTCCACAGGCAGACACTCTAACCACTGAGCCAAACCAGTCTCAGCTGCCAATATTTAATCTTCAACATTTACAGGGAACTCATACAACTTTTTTTTTTTTTTTTAACATATTTTATTGAATTTTCACAGAGAGGAAAGGAGAGGGACAGAGTTAGAAACATTGATGAGAGAGAAACATCAACCAGCTGCCTCCTGCATATTCCCTACTGGGGATGTGCCCACAACCAAGATACAGGCCCTTGACCGGAATTGAACCTGGGACCTTTCAGTACGCAGGCTGATGCTCTATCCACTGAGCCACACTGGTTTTGGCAGAACTCATACAACTTAATAAAAGGAAGCTAAACAACCCAATCAAAAATTAAGCAAGGGACCTAAATAGATACTTTTTGAAAGAAGAGAGAAGTCACTAATCATCCAAGAGATGCAAATCAAAACGACAATGTGGTACCATCTATCAGCTGTCAGAATGGCTATCATCAACAAATCAACAAAGGAAAAGTGCTGGCGAGGATACAGAGAAAAAGGAACCCTCGTGCACTACTGGTGGGAATGCAGACTGGTGCAGCTACTGTGGAGAACAGTATGGAGTTTCCTCAAAAAAAATAAAAAGGGAACTCACATTTCACCCAGTGATCCCACATCTAGGAATATATCCCAAGAAACTAGAAACAACAATTAGAAAAGATATATGAACCCCCATGTTCATAGAAGTACAATTTACAATAGCTAAGATTTGGAAACAGCCTAAGTGCCGATCAGCAGATGAGTGTATTAAAAAACTGTGGTACATCTACACAATGGAATACTATGATGCACTAAAAAAGAAGGAGTTCTTACCATTTGCCATAACGTGGATAGAACTGGAAAGCATTATGCTAAGTGAAATAAGCCAGTCAAAGAAAGATAAATGTCACATGATCGATCTCACTCATTTATGGAATATAATGAACAACATAAATTGCTCCAGAGACAGAGAAACATCAATCAGACCATCAAAACTCAGAGGAAAAATAGGGGAGAGTGAGGGTAAGGCGAAGAGACCAACCAAAGGCCTTGTTTGCATGTCTATAAACATAATCAATGGACAAAGACAACAGGGGGTAAGGGCAGGAGTGGTGGGGTAGGGGACAATAGGGCATATATATAATACCTTAATCAATAAAGGAAAAAAAAAAAAAAAAAGACAGAGTCCTAGACAATTTGGCATGGTGGATAGAGTGTTGGCTTGTGGACTGAGGGGTTCTGGGTTTTATTCCAGTCAAGGGCATGTACCTTGGTTGTGGGCACATCCCCAGTGGGGGCTATGCAGGAGGCAGATGATCAATACTTCTCTCTCAATGATGTTTCTAACTTTCTATCTCCTTTACTCCCTCTCTGTAAAAAATCAATAAAATGGCCAAAACCAGTTTGGCTCAGTGGAAAGAGCACTGGTCTGCGGACTGAAAGGTCCCAGGTTCGATTCTGGTCAAGGGCATGTACCTTGGTTGCAGGCACATCCCCGGTGGGTGATGTGTAGGAGGCACCTGATCAATGTTTCTCTCTCATCGCTGTTTCTAACTCTCTATCACTCTCCCTTCCTCTCTGTAAAAAATTAATAAAATATATATTTTTTAAAAATCAATACAATGTATTTTTAAAAAAGACAGTTTCTTCAATAAACAGGGTTGGGAAAATTGGACAGATACATGAAAAAAAAATGAAACTAGACCACCAACTTACAACATATACATAAATAAACTCAAAATGGATAAAGGACTTAAATGTAAGATGTGATACCATAAAAATCTTAGAAAAATCCACAGGCAGCGAAATATCAGACATATATCCTAGCAATATCTTTACCGAGGCAGCATCTAGGGCAGCGGTTCTCAATCTGTGGGTCGCGAACAGCTAGCAGGGTCTCCTAAGACCATCAGAAAACACAGATATTTACATTAAGATTCATAACAGTAGCAAATTACAGTTATGAAGTAGCGACAAAAATAATTTTATGGTTGGGGATCACCACAACATAAAGAACTGTATTAAAGGGTTGCACCATTAGGAATGTTGAGAACCACTGATCTAGGGTAATGCAAACTAAGAGAAAAAAATAAATAAATGGCACTTACATGAATATAAAGAACTTCTGCATAGGCAAAGAAACAATCAACAAAAGCCCACAGCATGGGAGAGCATATTTGCCAATGTTATACCTGATAAGGGTTTACACTCCAAAATTTACAGGGAACTCAGACATCTTAATAAAAAAGATAAACAATGAAATAAAAACATGGTCAAAGGACTTAAACAGGCACTTTTTGAAAGAGGATATAGGGAAGGCCAAGAGACCTATGAAAACATGCTCAAAGTCACTAATCAGCCAACACCGGTTTGGTTCAGTGGATAGAGCGTCAGCCTGTGGACTGAGGGGTCCTGGGTTCGATTCCGGTCAAGGGCATGTGCCTTGGTTGTGGGCACATCCCCAGTAGAAGGTGTGCGAGAGGCAGCTGTTGGATGTTTCTCTCTCATCGATGTTTCTGGCTCTCTGTCCCTCTCCCTTCCTCTCTGTAAAAAAATCAATAAAATATATTTTATAAAAAAAAAAAGTCACTAATCATCCGAGAGATGCAAATCAAATGACAATGCGGTACCATCTCACACCTGTCAGAATAGCTATCATCAACAAATTGATAAGCAACAAGTACTGGCAAGGATGTGGAGAAAAAGAAATCCTTGTGCATGGCAGGTGGGAATGCAGACAGGTTCAGCTACTGAAAAAATAGTATAAAGTTTCCTCAAAAAATTAAAAATGGAAATCCCATTTGACCAGTGATCCCACTTCTAGGAAAATATCCCAAGAAATCAGAAATACCGCCCTAACTGGTTTGGCTCATTGGATAGAGCATTAGCCTGCAGACTGAAGGGTCCTGGGTTTGATTCCGGCATGTACCTTAGTTGCAGGCACATCCCTAGTAGGAGGTGTACAGGAGGCAACTGATTGAAGTTTCTCTCTCATCGATGTTTCTAACTCTCTATCCCTCTCCTTTCCTCCCTGTAAAAAAAAAATCAATAAAATATATATATATATAAAAAAAAAAGCCGAGACTGGCTTGGCTCAGTGGATAGAGCATCGGCTTTCGGACTGAAAGGTCCCAGGTTCTATTCCAGTTGGGGGACATGTACCTTGGTTGCGGGCACATCTCCAGTGTGGGGCGTGCAGGAGGTGGCTGATCAATGTCTCTCTCTCATTATGTTTCTGACTTTCTATCTCTCTCCCTTCCTCTCTGTAAAAAATCAATAAAATATATTAAAAAAAAAAAAAAGACATCAGAAACACCAATCACAAAGGACATATACACTACTATGTTCATAGCAGCACAATTTATCATAGCTAATATTTGGAAACAACCTAAGTGACTATCAGGAGAGGAGTGGATTAAAAACTGTGGTACATCTACACAATGGAATATTATGCTGCTGTAAAAGACCTTTTACTATTTCTAACAGCATGGATGGGCCAGGGAGCATTTTAGTAAGCTAAATAAGCCAGCCAGAGAAAGATAAATATCACATGATATCAGTCATTTGTGGTCAGTGGTGGGGGGAGAAAGGAGACATATATGTAATACACTATGTAATACTTTAAACAATAACGAATTTTTTTAAAAGAACCATGTTGAAAATATCTATAGTACACAATGCAATATATCGATTAAATGCAATCCTGAGGATAATTTCCATGGTATTTTACAAAGAAAATGAAAAGAGCCAAGACTGGTTTGGCTCAGTGGATAGAGTGTTGACTTGCAGACTGAAAGGTCCCAGGTTCGATTCCGGTTGGGAACATGCACCTTGCTTGCGAGCACATCTCCACTGTGGGGTGTGCAGGAGGCGGCTGATCAATGTCTCTCTGTCATCGATGTTTCTTTCTATCTCTCTCCCTTCCTCTCTGTAAAAAATCAATAAAATATATTTTTAAAAAAAAAGAAAAGAAAATGAAAAGAGAATCTTGAAATGTTTGGAATTAAAAAACTCGGACAGCAAAAGCAATCTTGAATGAAAACAAAGCTGGTAGCATAAATTCCCTGACTTCAATGTTTTACAAAGAGAAAGCAAGCAAACAGTGGGTTACTAGAGAAACACACACACATACATCAACAGAACAGAAGAGAAAACACAGGAATAAACCCAGTTTAAAACACCCTTTCAAATAATCTTTCACAAAGCTACTAGACACAAAAGGAAGGAAAGATAGTTTCTTCAATGAATGGTGTTGCTGAAAATCAATACTCACATGTAAACACAATAATACTGATCACCACTGATAAGTTGGAACTCAACCTGCAGGACAGAACTAAATATCAGTGCTAAACCTTAAAACTCCCCAGGACAAACAAGAGAAAACGTTTTGAAGATCTGTTTTGGACAGGAGTTTCTGGGTGTGACACAAACCACCAGACAAAATAGAAAAAAAGTCCTTGCCAAAACCAGTTTGGCTCAGTGGACAGAGCATCGACCTGTGGACTGAAAGGTCCCAGGTTCAATTCCTGTCAAGGGCATGTATCCTGGTTGTGGGCACATCCCCAGTAGGAAGTGTGCAGGAGGCAGTTGATCAAATGTTTCTCTTGCATGGGTGTTTCTAACTCTCTTTCCCTTTCCCTTCCTCTGTGTAAAAAAATCAATAAAATATATTTTAAAAAATAATAAAAAACAGTCCAGATTGCAACAAATAAAGAAGAAAAAAAAAGCTTCTTTACAGCACACAGCAATAAACAAAATGAAATGAAAGGCAATTTATTAGAATTGGAGAAAATACTCCCAAATCATATGACTAAATCGCTTGGAGATTCTGTGGATTAGGTTTGATCAGCACAATGAAGAGAATATTGTGATACAAACAGAAATTCACAAAGATAGTTGGGAGTTCCCATGGAATAATGAAGCCATGTTAATACTCTACTGCAGGCTAATAACAATGCAATGGCTTAGTCTCAAATGCAAAGTCTATATAATTTCATTAACAATATTTACTTGCTAAGCACTTATAACAAATATCACAGCTTCCTAGAAAAATGGTGGCACTAGAACTGATGAACGCAGGTTTCTCAAAAACATGGACTTTGTAGAAAAGTGGGGGTGGGGGGAGAGCAATATCTGCAAAGCACAATTAAGCACATGCAACAATATGTGTTCTGTATGTCATAAGCACTTAATATATTAAATATTCAAGGTATTCCAAAGATTCTTCAACAGGATAAAGATGTAGAGGTAATTCTTAAAAAAATATGTACAAAAGCAAAAAAAATATACATAAAAAATGCTTTCCTCACTAAGCAACATGGAGTCCCTTAGACCAGGAGTCCACAAACTGCTGCTCACGAGCCACATGAGGCTCATCAGCCTCGGCTAGCTGCTCTGATGACTAATGAGTTTGCTGACCAATGCTATGAGGGCTTAATCACAAGGAAAAAGAACAGTCTGTAATTATTGGAACCGAGAGTCTAGGTCAGTGGTCCCCAAACCCTTAGTCAAGAGAGCCAAAGTTTGCCTAACACTGCCTTAGGCTTCCTGCAACCCTACCAACCACAAGGCCTTCCCTGTGAATGTGGTACAGCGGGGAGAACTGGGACTTCAGGAAAGAAGGGAGCAGCGGAAACAGACCCACCTCCCCAGGACAGCAACTACCCAGGAAACTGGAAAACCAAGCAGAACCACAGTCTCCATGGGAGGACACAGCACACCCTGGGAGACGGGGCCTGGGAAATGGCAAAGCCAAGTCCAGGTCACTGTGAGGGTGAGGGTCTTACCCAGCGAGGATACAAGTTCAAAGTTCTCCAGCATCACATGCAGGTACAGCTGTCTCTGACCCTCATCAAGGAGGCTCCATTCCTCCCTGGAGAAGTACAGGGCAATGTCCTCAAAGGTCACGCAAGCCTGTCAGAATGGAAACCATGGAAATCAGAG
>PVJN01013741.1:0-48142 GCA_004026805.1 Lasiurus borealis
CGAATCCCTGCGTCATCTCCTCTGGGGCCCAGCCTACAGCCCCCTGGCCTGACCTGCTACCCTCTATGCTGGCCCCACCCAAGCGTGATTTCCTGCTCCTCCCCAGGCACAGAGCTTTCCCTTGCCAAGCTCCATGAACCAGCCCAGGAGCTTCTTGTCCCTTCAGGACCCTGAAGGCCTATCCCCTAGCCACAAATAGTCCTTCTTAAATCCCCTCCTACAGCCAATGTCCCTGCCCCATTCCTGTCAAGGACACAATGGTAAGGGAAGGGCCACATCCAGTGGGTGGGGGGATGTTGGCATGGAGAGGGGGGCTTGGCCTCATATCCTGTCAGGCTGCCAAGGGAAGAGAGGAAACAAAAGACTTCCCCCTGCTGGGACAATGAGCCTCCCACTACCGCTCCCCCTTTCTACTCCTCCCTCCCTACTCCCCACCCCCCACCCCGTCCCCCAACAACCTCTCCCTTTTAGCTCTGACCTCCAGCCTCTTTGCCTCCTTCTAACTACCACCCCCTTGCCCTCAGGTAGCCTTGGCCTCTGCTGTGAGCTCTGCCCTTCCCCTTCCCTCCTTATCAGGCCCCTCTAATGCTCATTCCCAGTCCTAGCTGTTTCAGTTCCCTGTTATCCCATCAGTGCTCAGGGGCCCTTCTTCTATTCCCAGCACCAAGATTAGAGGCTGGATGGGCAAGGCTCTGGTGAACGTTACGGGGGAGGTCTCACTCCTTTCAAGGCTCATGAAAAGTAGAAGCTCTGCAAGAGAAAGTCAGAGGGAGGGAAATGCCCTCAGCCTGGCCTGGGTGAGAGGAAGAAGGAAAGGGCCTGGGAAGTGGGGCTGGAAGGTTGCACTTCCCAGGTGCAGTGGGAGAGCAACTCAGAGGAAACAGGCCTACCTGCTGACTACTAGTGAGTGCACTGGGCAGGTCACTTAACCATTTGAGCCTGTCTCATCTTAAAATTATTTTAAGTCATCACCTGAGGATATGTTTTCATTGATTCTTTAAAGAGAGATGAAGGGAGAGATTGCCTCCCCCACAACCAAGGATGGAACCCACAATCTTTTTGGTGAACAGGACAATATACTCCAACAAACTGCACCACCAAGATGCCTGTCTCTTCTTTAAAGTAGATGTCATAATGATACCCATCCTGCCTGTCTAACCAGGTTCTTATGATGATCTAAATATGATAATGTTTGTTTTTTTAAAGGTGAAGTAGTAAGGTTTTCCTCAATCTTCCCAATCTATATAGTCTCCTCCACACCCCCATTCCCACTCCCTGAAGCTTGCATCACCACATATGTTCAAAACTCCCTAACTTGCATCTCCAGCCAAAAAGCTGTCTCCGAACTCCTAAATAGTACACAGCGATCTCAAACTCAACAGGCCATCATCTTCCTTCACTAGCTCCTACCAAGCTGTCCAAATCTGAAACTTGAATCATGCTTGATTTCAGCCTTCCCCATCCCCACAGCTAGATTCTAAGTCCTGCCTACTTTAGCTTTTTGATATCTCTTAAGTGCTACCCTAAGATACACACACACACACACCTATGTCCATCCAAAACTTCACTGTCATTTGGAGAACTGCATTTAGTTTCTCTGCCTTTTTCATTTTTAAAGTATATCTTTATTGATTTAGAGAGGAAGGGTGACAGAGAGAGAGATAGAAACATCAGTGATGAGAGAGATCATTGATCAGCTGCTTCCTGCACAACCCACACTGGGATCAAGACTGCAACTCTGACATGTGCCCTGACTGGGAATCAAAGAGTGACCTCCTGGTTCATAGGTCAGTGCTCAACCACTGAGCCATGCCTCTTGGGCTCTGCCTTCAGTTTTTATCCCTTTCAATCCATTCTCCAAAGTTGTATAGTGGGAACTTTCTAGACAAATCCACCAATATTTCTCTGCCTAAAATACTTCAATGGCTCCCAAGGTATTCAGAATAAGATATACTTCTGGAAGATCCTATAATGGCCAGCGTTGGCCTTGCTCAACTCTCCAGCTCATCCATTGTCACTATCTTTGCACTCTACACTCTGGTATTATGAACTCTTGGCAATTTGGGAGCAATCTTACCATGTTTATGCTTGTGTATCTGCTCCTTCTTCAGCCTTTAAATCAACTATTCCTGCCAATCTCTTTTATGACTCATTTAGGCAGCATTAGCTTCTCCAGAAAGCTCACCTTCACCCTGCAAGCTGGATAAGGTGTGCTTCTTTCCTAATCCCATAGGATCCTTTGTATGCCACCATTTATGCTCAACACATTTCCTATGTTAGCGGTTCTATGGCTATTTCTATCCCTGGCTGTCAAGTCCTAGAAGGCAGAGGATGACTTTGTGTCCCCAATTCTGGCCCATAGTAAAATGTTCAATAAGTAATTTCTGAGTAGCCCTGGCCAATGTAGCTATGTTATTTGGAGTGTTGCCCCATATACCAAAAGGTTTCAGGTTCTATTCCAGGTCCAGGCACATGCCCAGATTGTGAGCTCAATTCCCAGTGGTGGGAGGGCAGGAGACAGACGATCAATAATTCTCATCATTAATGTTTCTCTCTCTCTCCCTCCCTCTCCCAAGTCAATAAAAATATATAAATATCTTATATCTGATATAATAAAAGTCTAATATGCTAAGTGTCTGTTCAACCAAAGTATAATATACTAATGCTATGCTAAGATTGCTCAACCGCTTGCTATAACATGCACAGACCACCTGGGGGCAGGTACTCTAACCAGTAGATTAGTTTGATGCTGGGGTTCAGTTGATTGGGACTGAGTGAGAAGGGCTGGACAAGAGTTAGAGCCCTCCCGCATCCTTCCCCAGCTCCAATGGTGCACTGGTGGGGTTCCTAGGCCTGGTTTGTGCCCTCTCACAGTCCAGGACCCCTCAGGGGATGTCAAGAGCCAGTTCCATTTTGGCCTAATCCCGCAGGCCAGGCTGAGGGATCCCACTGTTACATGAATTTGTGCACTGGCCCTCTAGTATGCATATATTTATTTACTAGTATTTACTATGGGCCAGACAGTATATGTTGAGGATCTGTTGTATTTGCTTTCATTAAATTTAAGGCCACATGCAAGTAAATATATAATCACTAAGAAATTAATAAAGGCTTTTGTGTGTGTATCTCATATAACTTTGTATATAATAATTTCAGAAATATTTGTGGTAATCAGATGAGGCCCGTATTCAGATTTTGTCAGTCCCAATGTTTATATAATTTGGGGAACCCTTATTAAGAAAACAAAATTATGAATATAAAATTAGGTATAAAAGTTTGTTTATTTAGATTGAGAAACCACAACCAGTTGCAAATGTTAGGTGATAAATACCATAAATATTACAAAAGCTAGATAAGAACTCATTTATGACTAAAGATGGTAATCATTTGTCATACATTGCAAATGAAATATCAGGTGTCTTGCTATCATTTTATTGTGGTGTTTTACATTTTGGTTGTACGAAAGTTGTGTATTCAAATGTAATCACATATTGTTTTTTAAAAAGCTAGATAAACAACCCTGCCAGTTTATATCACTCAGTTGATTTGAGTGTCATAAATAACTACTGAATACACCTTTATAATATTTCCATGTCCTGCTGTGGCTGGTGTGGCTGGGCTGGGCTTCATCCTGTGCACCAACAGGTTGCTGGTTCAATTCCCGGTCAGGGCACATGCCTGGGTTTTGGGCATGATCCCCAGTAGGGGATGTGCAAGAGGTAGCAGATCAATGTTTCTCTCTCTCAGAATGTTTCCCTCTCTCTCCCTTCTTTCTCCTTAAAAAACAGTTTAAAATATTCTTTAAAAAACATTAAAAAATACTACTTTCACGTCCTACCTTTTTCTTACAGGTGTACTCTTTGACCACTTCTTCATATGGTGATGATTTTGTATTATTATTTTTTATTCTCTCTGTATCTCAGTCTTCTCTCTAGTATGAACAATTTAATTTTCCCTTCTACAGTGGTACCTAGAGATATGAGTGCCCTAACATACGAGATTTTTGAGATACGAGCCATTGAGCGAGCGATTTTTGCTTTGAAATACGAGCAACATTTGAGATAGGAGTAATCTCGTGAATCGGCCAGCTGCACACGACCCACCAGTTTACCTCGACTTGAGCGTCTCATAATTTCCCAAGCCTCAAGTTTACGGAACGAATTAAACTCGTATCTCGAGATACCACTGTATTACTGAATTTATTTATTTATTTAATCTCACACAAGGATATGAGGATATTTTTTAAAGAGAGGGGAATTAACAAAGGGGAGGGAGAGAGACATTAACATGAGAGATGCCGAAACCGGTTTGGCTCAGTGGATAGAGCATCAGCCTATGGACTGAAGGGTCCCAGGTTTGATTCTGGTCAAGGGCATGTACCTTGGTTGTGGGCACATCTCCAGTGGGAGGTGCGCAGGAGGCAGCTGATCGATGTTTCTCCCTCATAGATGTTTCTAACTCTATATCCCTTTCCCTTCCTCTCTGAAAAAAATCAATAAAAAATATTTTTTAAAAAACACAGAAAAAACATGAGAGAGAGACATAGATTGGTTGCCTCCTACAAAGGGCCAGGACAAACCCTGCAACTGAAGTACTGCCTTTGGCTGGGAATTGAACCCGCAACCTTTTGGTCGAACACTGTAATCTCTGAACCAAATCGGCCAGGGCCCATTATTGAATTTATAAAACCTTTTGACTCATCACTGGTGAGATGAAAAGCCTCTATCAAGCTCCTTTCCTATGAGGTATAAGATTCCAGACCATTTCAAAGGTTCTCATACAGTGACTCACCTTAAAAACTGTTTAAATAGATGGCACTCATTAACCAGGGCTTTGGGAGGTGCTAGGTAGGTGAGGGCTGCTGAAGTGTAAACTTCAAGAGCTTCCAGGTAAATTTAACTTGACAGGCGTAGAGGGCCAGAGGACGGGGGTTGGGATATGGAAAGAAGAGTGACAATTTCTATAATATATGGTGAAATGAGATGATCTGTTGTGTGTGTGTGTGTGTTTAGTATGTACAGGAAAAGTTCTAACTTCAAGATTGCTCCAAACTGTAATGATGTGGATAGCAAAAGGAAAGCCCTGCCAGCTGTTGAGGGGCTGTTGGGGGGTGGTGGGGGTGCTCCACATAGGTACCGCCATGGCAATGACAGCAGCATATTGATCATAGGCAGGGAATGCGGTGACAGCATAATATTTGGGGTGGGAGGACAGTCAACTGCCCTAAGCGCTCTGATAATGAAGAAAGGAGGGCTTGAGATTTGTTTGGGCTGTTTTAGGTAGTGATGTGGCTGCTCACTTGTGTCAGAGTGGATACTGAGTTAGCTTACCTAGGAAGTAGTCTTGGATCGTCAGGGGGTGAAGGAAATGACCTCAGTCCTATAGGATAGACCAAGGGTGATTCCTTAGCATTGATTGGAGTGAAAATCTCAGCCATCATCTCCAAAAAAAGGGGAAGTAATGGGATCTCTGCCAGATTATAAGATCTTTGTGGCCAGAAGTCATGTTTTACAAATCTTGCAAATCATCTGTCACATAGTAGGTGCTCCATAGTTTCGTTTTATTCATTCTTTTATTGATATATACTAGGTACTAAGAACTGGATTACATGCTGGGGGGTGGGAGTTGAGGACCTAATGATATGGGATCTACTGGGTATTTTCTTACTTTAGATGCTCTCCTCTCCAGCTGAAGGAGGAGGGGTCTGGTACTCAGGGGTCAGAAATACAATGTTCCAGTCTATAGTGAGGATGAGCTATTACACTATTTCACCCCTCTCTCTTATCAGCTCTTCCCTCCACCCTGCTTCAATTCTCTGTTAATCTTGGTCTCTATGATATAAGCTATGCACCTCTTCACCACATCATGATGAATCTGATTTATCCATAATGGTGCACCATCCCCACCTCCACCACCAAATGAGAAACATCAAGCAGGAGGAGACATAACTTTTAGAGAAGAGAATCTGAGTGCAGAGTAAAAGCAGGGAAAGGTGAGGGAAGAGACAACTGTAATCTGGAGGAGAAGCTGACTTAGATCAGGGAGGGAGGAGGGTGGTATTCCCAGTCCCTGCCTGGTCTGCCTGACTCCAGCCAAGCCGGCTGTTTCCTGCCCTTTGTGACCCCCCCACCCCAGAGCAGGACCCAGGCTGGGCAATGAGGAAGGGCAAGGGTGTGGGGAGCACCACTTGTGGCAGGAAGATAAGTGAGCTGGACAAGAGGTCACCAGAGGCCTGGCTGTCCTCTCTGGGGTGTTAGAGGCACTTGGCAACCCCCCAGGTATCAGTGACTCCTCCTTCCCTTTCTCTTGGCTCCTCAGCTCCTCCAGACTCTGTCCCCCTTAAATACTTTCTGAGTTTAAGCTCTTTCCTTCTAGTTCTTCCACTGGAGACTCCTGCAGCACCCTCCATCTACCCCTTGACTCACACTAGGTGTCCTGATGTAGAAGGGGGTTGGTGGGAAGTTCACTGCTTTCCTAGACCCTCCCCTCTAACTGATGATATGGGGGGGGGGGAGGGTGGTGGCAACGAGAGGAAGAGCCCTCCCAGCCATCCCGAGGGCCCCCAGGAGCCAGACAGGAAACAGCTTCAGGAAAGACAGCCACAGTCGCGGCTCCAGCCCCAAGGGTCAGGGCTGCGGGTGGCGCGGAGCCCTCCCAAACTCGATAGTGAGAATGAGGACAGTGAGTTGGGAATCCATCAGGACCCCTCACTCGCTCAGACCCACCTACCTCTTATCTACCCTTGCTTCCTAGACTTTTCTATGTTCCTCCCCATCTCAACCCAGTGGCCTCGCCGCCTTCCCGCACTTGTCAGTGCTAAGCTGAGTGCCTAGTAAGCCCCCAATTCTGTCTTAGTTTGTTGACTGATTGTGTGAACGTTCACTCCAGGTTTATCTAAGCTGAGATCGCTGCCTCCAGAGACCCCCAGGGCCACCCTCCATCCTCAAAAGCTTCCCCCGAACACGGTCCCCTGCGCCAACTAGGGGGTTAGAGGGCTAATCCAGAAGAATCCGAAGTCCGCGAGAAAATAATGCGCACCTCTGGGGGCTCTCCGCGCTGCTGGGTGTGCTTCTCCGCTCCCTGGTCTGCCGGGTTTGGGCCTGCCCCGGGGTCCCTGGGCCCCGATCCGGACGCGCGAGATCGGGTTTGGAGCGCACACAGCCCAGTGCACTTCTGGGCGGTCCCGGGCTCCGCGCCCTGCGCCCCTCCCCCTTCTCCAAACTTTCTCCCAACTTTCCGAACTGCTACGCTCGGCGCCCCGCTCCGCTTCCCTCATGAATTATTCAGCAGCGCGCGATCCAATCAGCGCGCCCCGGCCCCCCAGGCCGATCCCGGGCTGGGGGCGGCTCCCCCAGCTCCCGCGCGCCCCTCCCTCCTCCGCCAGGCGCCGCCTGGCCCAGTCCCGGCCCCCGCCAGCCCAACCCGGCGGTCCTGCCCCGTTCCGCAGGCTCCCTCCCGCTCCGGCTTCCACCCTCCCCGCCGGCGCGGAGCGCAGTCGGCCCGCGGCGCGAGCAGCGCCACTCCAGGGAGGGGGCTAGCAGGCGCGAGACAGGCCCACCCCCAGCCAGCTGGGGCGGAACCCCGAGGCCCCGGAGGGACCCCGACTCCAGCCACGTCTCTCTCTGCTCCCGCCCGGCGCGTCCCCCTGCGAGGACGCCCCCCGCCAGCCCGTGCGGTGGGGACGCGGGGCCACACCTGGGCGCTGCCGCCCGGTGCCCGGCGCGCCCGCATGGGCCTGCGCTGAGGCTCCGACCGAGAGTCCCGCGCGGGGGATCGGCGTCTACCCGCTCAGGGGGGGTTCAGAACTGGGGGGGCTAGCGCCCCCCAAACTCAGATCGGATCCGACCGGAGTGAGGCGGCGCCATGGAGCTCCGGGCTTTGCTCTGCTGGGCTTCACTCGCAGCCGCTTTGGAAGGTGAGTTTCCTTAGCGGCATCCCGCCACTCCTGGGGCCCCCAAAGTTGGGCCTCGGAGTGGAGGGGCCGACCTCTCCCAACCCTTACCCAGCACCTCAACCCCGAACACTTCGGACCAATAGTACTAGACCGGGCGGGGGGCGGGGAAGAGGCGGCCCAGCGGGGAGTGGAGTTTTCTTTTGTTTGGAAAAGAGATGGAGTCGGGCTCCGTCCCGGGACGTCCCCCTGCCCAGGCTCCCCAAACTCTCACTCCTGACTTCAGACGCTTTTGGTGGCCTTTCCTTTCCTCCCTACTCCGATCTTCAAAACTCTCTCCAAAGTTTCGGACCCTCTTCTCACCTCGGCTAAAAAGAAGGAGACGTTTCTGGAGAAACAACTGCAGACAAGGCAGAAATTTGTGCTAGGCCATAAACTGCCCCCACCCCTCATTCCTCGGCATTTACACCTTGATCCTGCAATTTCACACGCCTCTGTGGGGATGGCCACCTTCTGCACTCACACCCTAAACAAGTCTCCCAAAGCCACTACCCCTGCCACAGAGGGGCCCCCTTCCTGGTTTCCCAGGCTTGCACCCCAGTCCTTTAAATGCTCTCTAGACCCCAGCCCTGCCCAGGTCCTAGACAAGCTGGCTTTCCTCCAACCCTGCAGGCCAGCAGAAACTGACTTGCACAGCCCCTCTGTAGGCCTGACTCTGCCTAATGACCCACCTACCTCCTCATCTCGCTAAATTTCTAACTTTTCTATATTCTCCCCCCAAATTTTCCTCATCCATGAGCCTCTCCCCTTCCTTCAACTACTAGAGAGGGAACCAAGAGCACTGTAAACCTCCTAATCTCCTTTCAATGAGCTGCACCTCCCTCCCCCCTCCTCTTCACTGGAATCAAAGGGTCTTTGGGGAGGGGGTGTTAGGGAGGCTGCTGAGGAGGAGGAGGAGGAATCAAAGGCAGTTGGAAACCCTTCTCCCTCAGGCTGGGCAGTGCTGCTCTGAGCTGGGGATCAAAGGCTGGGAATGGGGAGAGGGAAGACTGGCCCGGCTCAGAGAAAGAAGGGGCAAGACTGGGAGAGAAAGGAGAGCAGAGTGGAGAGAAAACCCACCCGGACGAAGTGGAGTGAGAGGAAAAGAAAGATGCAAAGAGGAAAAGGGAGTCACTTCTAATCGCTGTTATGAAGTGCTTTCTAGGCCCCAGGCCCATGCTGAGGGCTTTATATTTTCATGGTTCCCACAGCCTTGGGGGTGGGAGGGATTGTTCTCCCATTTTACAGATGAAGAGCCTGAGGCTTAGAGGAGTTAGCTGATTTATCCAAGGCTAGGCGAAAAGAGGAGAGAGATGGCTAGAGAAGTGGAGGTGGACAGAGAGCTGGAGAGAGGTGAGAGGCAAAAGAACTAACAGATCAAAGAGAGCTCCAGGAGGAGGCAAGACCAGAGAAAGTGAGCCACTCAGAGCACAGGGAGAGCCCTGAAACAGACAGTGTGTAAATTGGAGACAGGAAAACACTATCCAGGCTGGAACAATGGAGGGTGGAGACGGCAGCCTCTATCCACCCCTTTCCCAGAACCCTGGCATCCTGTCCCCGGCATGCTGGACTGTCTCCGGCCACTCATGGGGGCCTGGGCCTTACCTGGGGCTGGCCGGCCCCACCCAATCCCTTGCCTAGGTGGATATCACTAGTCCCTGGGAAGAGGTTGCCTCGCCACTTGTCCTCCCTTCTCTCTAGCAGCCCCCATGTTGGGAAGTGGGGACCTGGTCCCAGGTGTGCTGCTGGCTGTCCTAAGGGCCCTCAGTCCACATTGCCTCGGCCTCCAAGGGGATTCCCCTACCTTCCCTCCACCCTCAGCCGCCAGGGCCTGTGCAGTTTCCCCTAATCCACCGCTTCCGCCAGAGGCCCACCCCTCTCTGGTGTCCCTCCCCCAGGCTGAGCTGAGCCAGGTGTGTTCACCACCCCGCATACACACACCCCTAAAGTCTCCTCCCCTTTTCCTCCCCATAACCAAATCCAGATGTGAGGCCTCTGCAGGCTGGGGCCAGGGCGGGAACCCAAGCATCCCAGCCTCCAGCACTTCCTCCTCTGACACCAGTGAGCTGAAGGGAGGGGAGGGAGTCGGGGTTCTGGCTGGGCCTCAGGAGCTGAGCCCCACCTTCCTGGATCTGAAGGACTGGAGTGTTGGGTCTCAAAAGGGGTGGGGACATGGAAGAGGAATAGAGTTGGAGGCAGGGAGGCAGCAACTGGGGACTGGGGAATTCACCCTGGAGGCCCCGGCCCTGGAAGAGTGTCCCCATGCCAGCAGCCCTTTGCTCACTACAAGGTCAAGGCCAGGTTGGGGCTCTACTTTAATCCTTTTTGAGCTGTTTGCCCTTCCCTCCCCCCTTCCAGTGTTTGCACCTCCCCCTATTCTCCAGGGTACTGCCATTCAGGGAGGCCTAGATCTGGGAGTCCTAAGAGGGCAGCCAGCCTACCAGCTGTTAGGGATGGGGTAAACATTCAGAAAAAGAGGCAAGAAATGGGAGGGCAAGGCTCACTTCCCTCCTCATCTCTTGTCTCAGCCTGACTAACACCTCCAGCTTGGAACTAGGAAGACCCCCACTACCTCCATCCCCAGGCATCTGGTCTTCCCAGTGTCTTCCCCAAGCCCTGACTGGCTCTGTCTGTCTATCTGTCTTAGAGACCCTACTGAACACAAAATTGGAAACTGCCGATCTGAAGTGGGTGACGTTTCCTCAGGTGGATGGGCAGGTAAGAGCTGGGCCCAGGAGCTGGGGTTCAGAAGGGAAACTGAAGGACGAGTGGCACAGTGCTGACCTGCTTCCCATGCCACTGCCCCCCAGGTCACAGCAGCAGGAACTAGTGTCCTCTGAGCTCTTGCTCTCAGAGGTCCCCTTCCCTAGCCATTCCTGCATGAACATTCTCCCGCTGACCTTTAAGCCATTCAGCAGCCCCTATACTGACCCCTTCTGCCCACAGTGGGAGGAGCTGAGCGGCCTGGATGAGGAGCAACACAGCGTTAGGACCTATGAGGTGTGTGATGTGCAGCGAGCCCCAGGCCTGGCCTACTGGCTGCGCACAGGTTGGGTCCCCCGGCGAGGTGCTGTCCACGTGTACGCCACACTACGCTTCACCATGCTCGAGTGCCTGTCCCTGCCCCGAGCTGGGCGCTCCTGCAAGGAGACCTTTACAGTCTTCTACTTTGAGAGTGATGCCAACACGGCCACAGCCCTCACACCAGCCTGGATGGAGAACCCTTACATCAAGGTACCCACTCAGGGCACTGCCACGGGCCAGGGTGGGGCAGGCCTGTGGTCTAGGGGCAGTGCAGGTGAACTTCCAAAGCCCTTGGTTGGGGTATTGGGAGCAGGAGCCTCAGGTCTGGAAAGGAAGAAGGTGGTCTGCTCGGTGGAGCAACAGCATGCAGTTGGGCTGCTGGCCTGGCCACCAGGGGAGGTTCTGTCAGTTACTCTAATCTCCTAT
The DNA here is from genome assembly GCA_004026805.1 of Lasiurus borealis. Classification (NCBI taxonomy): domain Eukaryota; kingdom Metazoa; phylum Chordata; class Mammalia; order Chiroptera; family Vespertilionidae; genus Lasiurus; species Lasiurus borealis. The sequence continues at coordinate 11,381 of PVJN01013741.1, forward strand.
ACTTAGGCCATCCTGCACTCGCCCCTTTATTTTCCTGCCCCTCACCCTGGATTGGCATCTCTCTGCCTCCTCTTCCCCTATTAGGTCTTGTGAGTTCCAGCTCCTTTGGGTACTTTTGCTGAGGTGCACCGCCGTGGGGTCCCACCTCTCATAGCCCTCCTCATACTTTACAACATACCCATGTTTCCTTCATTTCTGTTTCCTCCGCGCTGAGTTCAGGACCTGGCAGAGAGGAGATAGATTTTGCGTGTTAACAAGTTTTGGTAGGATGAGTGAGTGAACAGAAAGGGGGGAGTATAGGACAGGGTCTGGACACATCCTGGGAGCTCAGCAAGTATCTGCGGAAGGATAAGCTAGGAAGAAGACAGTCCTTGGGGAGTGGAGGACAGCAGCAGTTGAGTCTCTTTTCGGACCCGGCAGGTAGACACAGTGGCTGCTGAGCATCTGACCCGGAAGCGTCCTGGGGCTGAGGCAACTGGTAAAGTGAACGTCAAGACGCTGCGTCTGGGCCCACTCACCAAAGCTGGCTTCTACCTGGCTTTCCAGGACCAGGGCGCCTGCATGGCCCTGCTGTCCCTGCATCTCTTCTACAAGAAGTGTGCCCAGCTGACTGTCAACCTCACCCGCTTCCCGGAGACGGTGCCTCGTGAGCTTGTGGTGCCAGTGGCAGGGAGTTGTGTGGCTGATGCTGTCCCTGCCTCTGGCCCCAGTCCCAGTCTCTACTGCCGGGAGGACGGCCAGTGGGCTGAGCAGCCGGTCACGGGCTGCAGCTGTGCTCCGGGGTTCGAGGCCGCCGAGGGGAACACCAGGTGCCGAGGTGAGGGCTGACACGTCCCCGAGAAGTTGTTGCCAATCCAGGTGGAGAAGATCCTGTATCCTGGTCTTGGACCCACTTTTTAAATTTTCACTTTGAACTCTCTTTGCTCTCCTAGGCACCCAGTTCCTGGAGGGCCTCTCTTCCTCCCTTGCCTATTCCCAGCATAGTTCTGAGCCTTCCTCACTTCCACATTCTTCCTATGTCCACTCTGTACTGGACCTGGGAGGATGTCCAAGGATGCAGGATCTTATTGGGCTCAGAGGACAAAGGTTTCATGGTCTCTACTCTTGTTCATTATGGTTCCTGGCTATTTTCACAAGCCATTATGACAGACGGTGCAAGAATGGCAAATGCTGTGTGTGTTCCTCACCACTTCAGTGTTACAGTGGCTGTTAGATCGGCTACTATATCTTGCTAAGAAAGAAGCATACACTTTGCTGTGTCACAAACTTTTCTTCATATTATGATTGTTGTATTTTTTTTTAAATAGATTTTATTGATTTTTTACAGAGAGGAAGGGAGAGAGAGGGATAGAGAGCTAGAAAAACCAATGAGAGAGAAACATCGACCAGTTGCCTCCTGCACATCCCCTACTGGGGATGTCCCCGCAACCAAGGTACGTGCCTTTGACCAGAATTGAACCTGGGACCCTTCAGTCCACAGGCAGACGCTTTATCCACTGAGCCAAACCAGTTTCGGTTATGATTGTTGTATTTCAACTTGTTTGATTTGCTTTATAATCCAGTGTGTTTTGTGGTGTGCATTTAAAATTGTTGTTCTGAGCCTTGGTCTCTGGGTTGTAGGTATTAGGCTTAATCCCTGGTCTGGAGGAGGTTTCCTTCTCTTAGCTGTGAGATTTCTGAGTTTCTGCCCTGTTTTCCTCTTTGCACTTCATGCAAAATTAAAAGCAGCTATGTGTTTTTTTTGTTGTCACTAATCCTCACCTGAGGATATTTTTCCATTGTTTTTTTTTTTTTTTTTTTTTTTTTAGAAAGCGTGGAAGAGAGGGAGGCAGGAGGAGGGTGAGGAGAAAAACATTGATGTGAGAGAGACACATCTACTAGTTGCCTCCCACATGGGCCCCTACCAGACCAGGGAATATATAGGTACATGCTCTTGATGGGGAATCGAACCTGAGACCCTTTGGTCCCTAGGCCGATGTTCTAAACACTTAGCAATCCTAACCAGAGTCAGCTGCATTTTTTTTTTTAATGCATGTTTATTGAATGCTTGCTTTCTTTCAGCCTGTGCCCAGGGCACCTTCAAGCCTCTGTCTGGGGAGGGGTCCTGCCAGCCATGCCCAGCCAACAGCCATTCCAACAACCTTGGCTCACCCATCTGCCAGTGTCGCGTAGGGTACTTCCGAGCCCGCACAGACCCCCGGGGTGCACCCTGTACCAGTAAGTGACCAGTGACCCCTGGAGTAGAACCCCATCCCAGGCCTTCCCATTCTTGAACCCGGCTTGCTGGTGCCCAGCTAAATCAGTGTGCCTGCCTATCTGTCCCACTACCCACCCCTTCCATTTGCTCAGCCTCTCTGAATGATTTCCTGGTTTCCTGCAGCCCCTCCATCGGCTCCAAGAAGTGTGGTTTCCCGCTTGAATGGTTCCTCCCTGCGCCTGGAGTGGAGTGCCCCCCTCGAGTCAGGTGGCCGGGAGGACCTCACCTATGCACTCCGCTGCCGAGAGTGCCGCCCTGGGGGGTCCTGCACACCCTGTGGAGGAGACCTGACCTTCGACCCTGGCCCCCGGGATTTGGTGGAGCCCTGGGTCACAATTCGAGGGCTGCGTCCTGACTTCACCTATACCTTTGAGGTCACTGCCTTGAATGGGGTATCTTCCTTAGCCACCGGGCCCGTTCCATTTGAGGCTGTGAATGTCACCACTGACCGTGAGGGTGAGACTGGGGCCTGGGGCAGCCTGTGGTCAGATGGGAGAGATGTTGGTGGGTAGAAGAAGCCAGAGAGGTCTGAAGGGGGAATAAGGAGGGGCTATGGAGTGGGATCCCCAGGAAGTATGGAGCATCAGGGCTTTGGGCGCAAGAGGCAGAAAGAATAGAAAAGATGCTGGAGAGTTGAGGATGAAAGTCGGAAGGGATTCTTGGAACATTCAAGTGATCAAGACAAGTGTAGCCAGCAGAAGCATTGGGAAAGGTAAGGGACAAACATGCTAAGTGGAAGAGCCCCAACATGTCTTGTCTCTCACAGTGCCACCCCCAGTATCCGACATCCGGGTAACTCGGTCCTCACCCAGCAGCTTGAGCCTGGCCTGGACTGTTCCCCGGGCACCCAGTGGAGCAGTGTTGGATTATGAGGTCAAGTACCATGAGAAGGTGAGACCAGGCACCACCCCTGGGGTTGGGGCTGGGCAGTGCGATGTGCTCTAGGAGTAGAATGTTGGATTGCAGACACTTGAATTCCAGCTCTGTGAGACCTTGGGTCAACCTCTTGGCCTTTCTGAGCTCAGCATCCCCATCCGCAAAATAGTTGTCTTACCACGAAACTATTAGATGAGACAGTTGAATACAAATGCTCAGCACAGTACACATAAGTCAGGACAAAGGCCTCGCCTGCTACGGTATAAGACCAAGATGCTCATTATGGGGTTGCAGGGCAGGGGGAGGTCGAAAGAGCAGCAGAAACTGGGGTCTCTACTTATGGCCAACTAACTCCTCCTCCTTCTGGACAGGGTGCAGAGGGCCCCAGCAGCGTTCGGTTCCTGAAGACATCAGACAACAGGGCAGAGCTGCAGGGGCTGAAGCGGGGAGCCAGCTACCTGATCCAGGTGCGGGCACGCTCTGAGGCTGGCTATGGACCCTTCGGCCAGGAGCACCATAGCCAGACCCAGCTGGATGGTAAGCCTGGGACTAGGCACGGGAAGAGGTGCTGTTCCTAAAGGGCCCCCAGTCACACTCCCATACTCCTCTTTCTCTCAACTGAGAGGTATTTTGGTCTGGTGAAGAGAGCACAGGGTGCAGAAACCCAAACCAACAATTGAGTATGAAGAGCTGCTTAGCAACCTTCCCTCAACTGTGTGGCCTTTAGCAAAAACTTGATCCCTGAGTTTCAGCTCTCTCATCCAAAAAAAAAAAGGAAATATGAGGCCTCTCTCACAGGGCTCTAGGGAATAAATAAAATAACACTTGTTAGTTATGCTGGCCGAGTTCTTTAATTTTTTAAATAGTTTTATTGAGATATGATTCATAAACCAGACACTTTACCCATTTAGTGTATAATTTCATTGACTTTTAGTATACCCACAGAGTTGTGCAACCATCACAATTTTAGAACATTTCAGCACCCCAAAAAAAGACCCTATACCCCTTTTATAACCCCCCTTCTTCCCCCCAGTCATTGGCAAATACTAATCTACTTTCTGATTTGCCTGTTCTGGGCATTTCATACAAATGGAATCAATGTAATATATGGTCTTTTGTGACTGGTTTCCTTCACTTATAATGTTTTCAAGATTCATCCATATTTTAGCATGTATCAGGGATTCATTTCCTTTATGGCTGAAAAATATTTCACTGTGTGGCTGTGGAACATTTTATTTATTCATCCATTGATGGACATTTGGGTTATTACCACTTTGGGGCTATAAACCCTTTCATTTTTATTTAGCCTTTGGAACCTTTCGTTCAAATGGGACTTTTTGTGGTCACCAGTATTTATAAAAGAACAAGATCAAACCCTGCCTGGCAGAAATAAAGCTGAAAACTCCCTCCCTTTCCCTGAGGGGCTCTGTAGGGTCGGCCCACAGTCCATGAGAAGCAGTTTGAAAATCCCACTATGCTTCACCCTGCCTCTCCTTTGTCCTCTCCCACCTGCCACACTGTTGTCAGGGGAGCCACAGCTCTTTCAGTTGGTGCAGGCCCTCAGTGGTCATCAGGTCTTCCTGATCATGTTTTTTTCTCTCCCAGAAAAGGAGAGCTGGCGGGAGCAGCTGGCCCTGATTGCAGGCACTGCGGTTGTGGGTGTGGTGCTGGTTCTGGTGGTTATTGTCATCGCAGTTCTTTGCCTCAGGTGAGAGCTCTGAGTGCCTGCAGGCCCCTGTGAAACCTGCCCTCTTGCTCCAGGGCAAGCCTCCTTGGATGCCCCAAAAGCCCATTTCCACTTGGGATCTTTTTTGATCGCCCCTCCTCTCTTCCCATCCTGTCCCTCTGGTAATATAGATATGAGACTCAGTTTACCTTTTCCTCCCCATTGGCTATAGGAAGCAGAGCAGTGGGAGAGAAGCTGAATATTCAGATAAACATGGACAGTATCTCATTGGCCACGGTAAGTAGGCCTATCCTGAAGGAAACAGGACTGGGGCAAGGCTGTGAGCCAACAATTAGGGTATCTGAGTGCAACAAGTTACTTGGCTAATGGGCCCCCTATGATTCCTCAGGTACTAAGGTCTATATTGATCCCTTCACTTATGAAGACCCTAATGAAGCTGTGAGGGAATTTGCAAAAGAGATCGATGTCTCCTATGTCAAAATTGAGGAGGTGATTGGTGCAGGTGAGAGGAAAGATGACTGGAGGCCCAGGAGGGAAATGCGGTGGGGAGGGAAGGCAGGGCCAGACTAGAAGAGCTGACTCTTAGCATCCTTCCTACAGGTGAGTTTGGGGAGGTGTGCCGGGGGCGACTTAAGGCCCCGGGGAAGAAGGAGAGCTGCGTGGCCATCAAGACCCTGAAGGGTGGTTACACAGAGCGGCAGCGGCGTGAGTTCCTAAGCGAGGCTTCCATCATGGGCCAGTTCGAGCACCCCAACATCATCCGTCTGGAGGGCGTGGTTACCAACAGCATGCCAGTCATGATTCTTACTGAATTTATGGAGAACGGTGCCCTAGACTCCTTCCTGCGGGTGAGCCCCCTGCCTCCAGCCTCCCAAGTCCATCTATTGCTCCCCCAAAGCAGCCAAGGAGCTCAGAACCCAGGGCAGATGGTGGGTTCCACATCCCTCCCCCTTCACCCTTCATTCTCCCTTTAGGAAAGGTTGAATTCCTGGGATTGGCCCTTCCTTAGGCCTGGGGTGGAACTGGCCTCTCTGTGGAGCAGCTGACCCTGGGCTATAAGGGGTCATCATTCAGAGCTTTTGACAGATATTTTCTGAGCACTTCCTTGTGCACCAGCTACTGTCCTAGCTCTGGGAATAAAGCCGTGAATATCTCTGCTCTTGGGGAAGTGTAATGGGGAAGACTGAAAATTAACAAGTAAACAAACTTTTATAAAAAGTAATCAAGTACTTTCATATGTGGAAACAAGAACATGGAAAAGTGGCTGGAGATGAGTGGGAAGAGTTATTTTTGTCACTTTAACAGATTTTACTGAACTTTATTATTTTGTTTATTTTACATTGCTTGAAAAAAGAAATCAAAACGTTTTCTTACACAGCAAAATAACATTACATCTAGCCCTGGCTGGTGTGGCTCAGTTGGTTGAAGAGTCATCCTGTACACAGAAAAGGTGGCAGGTTCGATTCCTGGTCAGGGCACATGGCCTGTTTGTGGGTTCAATCCCTGGTTGGGTATCGTAAGAGAGGCAACCGATTAATGCTTCTCACATCGATGCTCCCTCTCCCGCTCCCTCTCCCTCTTCCTCTCCCTCTTTCTGTAAAATCAATAAAACTATTCTCAGTGAGGACTTAGAAAAATAATAACATTACATTTAATCAAATGACAATTTCCTGGTATCCTTTAATACTCAGTCAATGTCCACATTTGCCCAATTGTTTCCAAAATGTCCCTTATTATTGGCTTATTCAAACCACCATGCAGTTCAGGAGCAAGCATTATACCTGATGGTTCTCATTTTTGAGCCTGACATACTGAAGAACTGGGCTACTTGTCTCGTTGAATGTCTCACCTTGTAGATTTATCAGTTTCTTCTCTGTGGGGTCATTTAGCTTGTTTTATCTATATTTTCTCTAAGAGAAGTTATGTCTAATATTTTGATACATGCAAAATTAAACATTGGTGACCAGCCTACCTTGGGGGTCCTGTGTAGGAGACACGAGCCCCATCAGTAGACACGAGCCACCTGGCTCCCCCATGAGTGTTGATGAGGTCGACCTGGAGGAGTGTGATGATGGCCTGACCCTCCCTTGTGGACACAGGAGTCTATTCCATTGGTACTCGACAGAGATCCTGTTGCAGGGAGGGGAAGAGGGTCTATTTTAGAAGAGATGACATTTGGGTCAATGGGTAAGAGCCAGCCTTAAGAAGATGGGGGGAAGAATTATGTTGGGGGCAGAGAGTAGAGACCAGAGGGGTTAACAAGAAGCAGAAAGGCAGGTGAGGCTGAACCTGGGGAGCAGAGGAACTTTGGTGGGTCTTAATGTAAGTGGTGGTCCTGCCACATGGACCTCTTGGCTTTGGTCAGAAATTTGGATTTGATTAGAAGTTCAAGGGCAAGTCTTTGGAGGGGTTTCAGTAGGAGATCCCTTTGGTGGGTGCATGGGAGCAAGAGTGGAAGGAAGCCAAGAACCAGTGAGGAGACTTGTAGTCATTCACGCCGTGAGTGTTGGCTCGAGGTGCAGAGAAGAGGTTGGATTTGAAGTATATTTTGGAAGCAGAACTTGCTGATGGATTATAAGTGGCGGGTGAGGGGAGAAAAAGGAAGAAATCATGGAGGCACTGAGGTTTATACTCTGAGCATCTGGCAAGTGGTATTTCCACAAACAGATCTGAGGCCTGGTGTGTGTTCAGGATTGGAGGATTGATTCAGAATTCTGTTTTGGACTCTTGTGTCCCTGGCCCTGCAGGGCTGCCCAGGGTCCCCTGCATGTTAGCTGAACGCAGAAGATGGGATTAGTTAACCATTTCTGATTGCTTGGTTTACTTAGTGAGAGCAAACTAAAGGTCAAGGACAGTGTTTAGACCTTGATTTCGATCCTGTGGTTGCTGATGTTACCTCGATTCCTCACTGTTGTCTTGATACTACACACAGTCCAAGAAGGCTGAGCTAGATTTTGGCTCACAAGAGTGTGTGGTAGCTCACAGCACACTCTTGTCAGAATTCTGTTGCTCTTAAATAAAAAGTATTTGTTGAGTATGTCCTGGATATAAAGCACTGTACTAGATTAAAAGAAAGAAAAAGTTTAAATCTCTCCTTACAGTCTAATTAAGAGTGTGAATGCATATATTTGAAACAGAAACATTTATAAGCATTTTGTTATGACAGCATAGTAAGAACTCAGAGAACTTGGGATAAGAGAAAGGAGGAGGGCTTACCTGGGAAGTCTGCAGGCCTGTTCTACAGCTGGACACGAGGTGGATCTGAAGTGCCAAATATGGTTTAGAATGGAGAAGGAAGGGGAAATGGAGAGTGAGCTACCTTAACTATGGCCCCCTCTCTTGCTTGGTTTCCAGTTGAATGATGGACAATTCACTGTCATCCAACTGGTGGGCATGTTACGGGGCATTGCCTCAGGCATGCGGTACCTTGCTGAGATGAGCTACGTTCACCGTGACCTGGCTGCCCGAAATATCCTGGTCAACAGCAACCTTGTCTGCAAGGTTTCGGACTTTGGCCTTTCCCGATTCCTGGAGGAGAACTCTTCTGATCCCACCTACACGAGCTCTCTGGTGAGGCTGAGGGGCTGACCTGGGAATTAGGTTCTTAGGACCAGGTGGGGAGGAAAAGGTGGAAGACTAGGGGGTTGACAGCTCTGATCTTGGGACAAGATAAAGGAGCAGACCACAGGAGTGGGGGGATCCGCTTAGGGAATCTGACTTCCGGTTGTGTAGGAAAAGAATTTTATTGGGAACCAGGTCCCAGGAAGAAAGGAGATCTGGGCTAGGGGAAAAGCAAAGACGAATAGAGTGGTTGGGTCCCTCAGCTCATCTTTGCTTTTCTCATCTTTAGGGAGGAAAGATTCCCATCCGATGGACAGCCCCTGAGGCCATTGCCTTCCGGAAGTTCACATCTGCCAGTGATGCCTGGAGTTATGGGATTGTGATGTGGGAGGTCATGTCTTTTGGGGAGCGGCCATACTGGGATATGAGCAATCAGGATGTAAGTATCCTATGAACGTACTATGTTTTCTTGAATGTTCTCACCAGGGATATGGGTGGGGTTGGGGTTCCCAGAGAGCTCATCACTGCTGGGTCCTTGAGATAATGAGAGTAGCACAAAGAAGAGTTGATCTTTGTGCCCAAGAGCATGTTTGGTCACAGGACACAGGATGAAGGGCACAGTTAGGAAGTTACACATCTGAAACAAAGCCTAAGAGTGGCTAGGGCTTTGAGTCAGCCAGCCTCAACCCCAGCCAGGAGGACCCCTAGATTTGCCATTCTAGAGGGCTGTGGCACCCATTCAAGCATCTGCTAAAATCATCATTTTATTGGGATCCTTGGCATCCTCGTTCTCCTGGACATCCTCACCCAGTTCTTCTGTCATTCTAGGTGATCAATGCCATTGAACAGGACTACCGGCTACCCCCTCCCCCAGACTGCCCCACCTCCCTGCACCAACTCATGCTGGACTGTTGGCAGAAGGACCGGAATGCACGGCCCCGCTTCCCCCAGGTGGTCAGTGCCCTCGACAAGATGATTCGGAACCCTGCCAGCCTCAAAATCGTGGCCAGGGAGAATGGCGGGTGAGGACTCCTAAGAATGGGCCCTCCTTGCTACACTCTGCCACCACTCCCTCCTAAAACCTCCAAAAAAAAGTGTTCCTTGTCAGTATGTGGGATTGTCCCTGTCTGCTTCTGCAAGGCTGGGCTCAGTGTTGTCGACATCCTGACACAGTCCTGGTACTCAGTGCATCCTCCCCATCCTTGCCTTCCAGGGCCTCACACCCACTGCTGGATCAGCGGCAGCCTCACTACTCAGCTTTTGGCTCTGTGGGTGAGTGGCTTCGAGCCATCAAAATGGGAAGATACGAAGAAAGTTTTGCAGCCGCTGGGTTTGGCTCCTTCGAGCTGGTCAGCCAGATTTCCGCTGAGTAAGTCATGGCAGGAGCTGGAGGTGGGGGGTAGAGCCAAGCCAGAGGGGCACCTCGGGACTAGAATCCAGCCCACTTTTTCATCAGGGGCCTTTGGGGTCAGTCAGCTCCTGGTGCCAGCTTTACTAGAGCTCTCCACAGCAGTAACAGCTGCTGGGGCTGAAAGCCCAGGGAATCTTTCAGGCCAGCTGTGCCCGCCTCACCCTCTCGCACCATTTCAGCCCTCGGTCATTTCGCTCCCTGCCTGGCAATCTGTATCTATCTTTGTGCATCTATCTACATTCCAGACCCTGCTCTCACATTAACAACGTGTCAACTTTGGATGTTTTCCCACCCATAAAAGGAGAAGATTGGACTAGGTTTTGGAGAACCTTTCCAGCTTTAATGTTAAATAGTTTTATTTCAACACTTCCCAAATGCTTTTTTTTCCCCTTAGTTGGCTCTCCCTGATACATCTCCTTTCTGCCCTCCCATTTCTCTCCCAAGGACTCTTCTGGCCCCAAATTTGCATAACAGAAATAGAAGAAATAGAAATCTGAAAGCAGAGGGTCCTTGGAGGCCCTCTTTCTGGCGGCCAGGTCACAAGCCGGTCTTCCCACTGGGGCTTGGCACTGTCCTAACAAACTTGTTCCAACCTCTCCTTGACACAGGTTCCAGCTCTCCTTTTCCCGCCTCTTCTTTTTTCCCTTATCTCAGTCTCCAGGCCTCAGGATGGAGTAGGGAGGCGATTTGTTTTCCCCCTTCCCTCCCCTTCCTTTCCACCCAGCCCTTCCTCTCTGGCCTTTTCCTTCTGACGGCTCCTTTCTCCTCTAAAGCAATCTGTGCATCCCCCTCCGCCATTTCGTGGGCCTTTCTTTCCTTTTTCTGATTCTCTGCCTTAATCCTTGCTGGAGCTTCCATCCAGGCAGACCCCGCCCCCCATCTTCCCGCCTTTAGACCCCGCCCCCTCGGCCTGGGGCCTGCTGGATACTTAAGTCCTTTCCCCTACTGAGTCTGCGCTGCACTGCAGCCTAGCTCCTAAATCCTCTGAAACACGTGTGACCCTTCCCCTTCCTCCCACCTCCACCTCTCCCCCCTCCTCCACTCCCACCCCGTCTCCCGATGGCCTTCCTGATTGGCTGGCAATCCGGAGGCGGTGACCAGGTTTCTGGAGCTAAGCTAGGAGAGTGGTCTCAGCAGCCTTATGGCCTCACCTAACTCTCTTCTTCCTCAGGGACCTGCTTCGAATAGGAGTCACTCTGGCGGGACACCAGAAGAAAATCCTGGCCAGTGTCCAGCACATGAAGTCCCAGGCCAAACCTGGAGCCCCAGGGGGCTCGGGAGCACCAGCCCCCCAGTACTGACCTGCACCTCTTCACCTGGCCCCACAGCTCTGGAGCAGCAGGAATTCCCATGCTGGGGACACCGCTCCCCTTCTTTTGGGGGCAGAGTCAGGTGGGGACCCAAGAGGCCCCCATCCCTGCACCCCATTGGATTGCACTTTGAACCTATGGGGGTGGGGAGCTGGCAATTTGGAGAGACAGCATTTGGGGATTCTGCCTTATGGGAGGGTAGAACTAACATTCCCCGAGGGAGGGTGTGCCCCCAGGTGGGTGTGACCAGAGGGAAAGGAAGTGCCCATAGTCTGCCAACTCCCAGGGGTGGCTGTGTGACATCCCTACAGCTTCACTTTGATCCCCAGTTAGGGCCCCGGTGCCCCTCCTCACCTTGAAGGGCCGACGACCCTATAGACCAAAGAGAAGAGGGGGACAAGCCTTTAAGCTCGGGAGTGGAGCACCATAGTGGGAAGCGGGAAGGGTGTCATGGCCCAGTGACAAAATCATTGGACTTGGATGTCCCAACCTTGCTGCTGTCTCCACCGAACTCAGTTTTCCCTTGTAAATGCCCCTCCCCCATCTGCTGCCTTCATATTGAAGGTTTTTGAGTTTTAATTTTTGTTTTTGGTCTTATTTTTCTCTCTTTTTCTGTTTTTTTTTTTTTTTTTTTTTACTGTCCTTGTCATAACTTTTTGTGTCGAAAGGGACCTGTTTCGTTATCACTTCCTTTGCCCAAGTTGAAACAGGAACCCATTATTGTGTCTATTTTCAGAACAGTGCCTTGGTCATGCCACAACCCCTAGACCCCTGCCCCACCAAGTATCCCCAAATTGTGTCCGTGAGGGGGTGTGGGGGGCAAGGTGGACGCAGAACCAGACACAGACACTGGTGCTTGGAGGGGTTCTTAAATTATATTTAAATCAGTTTTTTTTTTTTTTTGTATAAATAAAAGAAAATGGGAAGTTCCCAGCCCCAGGGTGTGTTTGAGGTGGTGGGGTGGGGGCAGTGGGAGATGAGTCATTGGCAGCTGCTTCTAACAGCTCTGGATGGCTCTGCCAAGAGCCTGGGGCACCTCCGGGGTGGGGCTGGCCCCCTTCCCTTGCCCTGGTTCCCTAGCCCTGGAAAGGGTGCTTGTTTGAGGCAAAGAGGAGGTCTTGAGCTAATAGTTCTGCTCTATAGCCCCTGAAGTGGGGGGAGAACCCACTGGGATGGGGGTCCAGTCATATGGAGACAGATGTAGACCAGATGTTGACAACGGGTTGGTTTAAAGACACAGGGGGAAAGTGTCTGTATTGGCTGTGGGGGAGGTGCAGAGAGCTGGGGTGAGGATGCAGGCCCCCACGTGTGTACACATAACACAGATGCTGGGCTGGATCAGGAGGACAATTCCTCCTTTCAAGATGTTTGCCCAGGCAGGTTCTCCCAGTCTCTTGGGAAGGGGAGGGGGAAAGTACTTGGGTGTCTTCCCCCACTTCTCCCTCCCAAACAGAAGGATGAAGATGGGGTCAAACCCCATTGCTTTTCTCTGCCATCTTCTGTTTCTTCCCAGTCTGCCCGCCCGCAGGGACACCTGCAGGGGCAGGCCTGGACTAGGGCAGCTTTGTTTAAATGGAGCAGCTGTTCTTTCTGCATCTCAGCTGCCCCCCCCCTCCCCTCTTGTGGTGTTGGGGTCAGTGCAGGATCCTAAATCATAGCTTCTGCCTCTCCCAGCCCAGGGAGCCTCAGGCAGTGATCCCATTTCAATAATCTGGAATTCTCTCTATTATGCCTCCAAGAGAGGGAGGGACTCAGTCCTGCCAAGGCCGAGGGGTCTGGATCTAGGAGGAGGAGGTCTACCTGGATAGACTTAGCTGGCTCAGGCCACCTGCTTCCCCTGACAACCGGACACTTAGCTGAGAAGGTGACCTGAGCTGGCTAGGGGAGGATTAGATCAGGGAGCAGGGCACAGATGAAGAACAGGCAAAGGGTTAAAGTCTGGTAGCAGTCTGTGCAGGTATACAGCAGGAAGCCCGGGGCACCCAGATTAAAGCATGGCCAGCCCAGTTCCGGAGTTCCTGAGCCTGCCTACCGCACCCTACCATGTGAGCTGCTTCCTCCAGCAAAGGTTCAGGGTGGTCTGGCCATGGGCACTCCTTCCCCAAGCACGGGAGCCCTATCCCCAAGCACGTTAGGTCTTGCTTCCTAAAAAGAAGGTGGCTGCAGGGTCTGTAATCTCAGAGGATAATCACTGAGTAAGGATACCTTTCTAGAACCCAGTGTCCTGCCTGCTTTGGTGTCCCCAAACCCAAGCCACTGACCCTTGGGGTCCTACATCCTGATCCCCCCCACATCCCAGTTGGGAGCCTTCCTTTCCTTTGAGCCCAAGGAGACTGTCCCACCTCCTCTCCCAAACAAGGAACTGCCTGGTGCTAAGCACAAGGCAGGGGTGGGTGGGTCAAAAGGTTTTCCCTTTGACCTCAGGCTGAAGTGTGGGGATGTGGTCTCCTACTAAGATGGAACTTGAGACTCCTCAGCAAGTGGCCCCAAAACCCACTCTTGCCACAGTAACCCTTAGGGAAATGGATGTATGCATAAGGTGGGGACCTCCTCAGAGGGTCATAGGCCTATTAACTCCCTTTTTAAAAAATATATCTTTTATTGATTTTTTACAGAGAGAAAGGGAGGAGGATAGGGTTAGAAACATCGATGAGAGAGAAACATCAATCAGCTGCCTCCTGCACACCCCCTACTGGGGATGTGCCCGTAACCAACGTGTACTAGCCCATAACCGGAATCGAACCTGGGACCTTTCAGTCTGTAGGCCAACGCTCTATACACAGCCAAACCAGTTAGGGTGGCCTGTTCACCCTTTTAACATAAAACACACTCCCCATTCTTAGCCTCTGCCCACATGTCATCGCATCATTAGGAATGTCAAGCTCTTCAGGACCACTTCACTACCCCTGGGGAAGCACAGGGGCCAAGTCCTCTAAGAACAAGGATTCCTAGGGGGAAAACATGACAAATGCAGTCTTTTCTCCTGTACCCCAGAAGCCAGAGGGCTGACTGCCCATCCAGATGTGGCTTTGCTTAAGAAATAGACCTTACCTCCTCAGACATCCCCACTCGACATTTTGTGGGTCACTGAGCCTGATGCCATTACATACCTCTCCCTCCTACTACTCCCCCAAGGACCCATCTCACAGACCCATCATGATCATATGAAAATCCACATCTCAAAAACAAATAATTTTATTTTATCTCTTCCTTTTTCAGGACAACTCAAACTAAGTGACTTTGAAGGCAGGTTCTGGAACAAAATCTGGGGGGAAGGGAGAGAGCCCATGTTAGAGACTGCCTCCGCTCCCGGTTCTGGGCAGTGGGGTTGGTTCTCACCTGTACCTGCCAGCCTGTCTCTGTTCCGGCTCTGCATTTTCTCCCTAGGAGGTGGTGGGAAACAGAGGGTCAGTGCCCACACCCCATGTTCACTCACCCCCTAGCTGCTCCTCCTCTTCCCCTCTCCCAGAACTCACCTCCTCCTCTTGGAAACACATTCTCTGACCACCACCAGCACTGTGACCATCATGGACACCAGCATTCCCAACACGATGGCCACAAAGCTGGACACTTCTGGAATGGGACAGGAAGGGGTGGAGGAGACAACTTTTGGTCTTTGGTTGTCATCCTGAAGGTCCTGCATCCTCCTAAATCCCTGGTTGTGATTGGTAACTCCTCCAGGGGGCTGTTGCCCCAGGGGCTCCAAGTCCTTAGTGCGACCCCCTCCCCAGGAACCGATGTGCCTTTTAGTGGGGGTGTTCATCTAGTTAGTCCCTGAAGTCCAGAGCAACATCTCCACCAACACCTCTCAAGGAATTCTAGAATGACTTCCATCAGTCACCTGGGAGCTTGTTAAAATGCAGATTTCTGGGCCCACTCCAGGCCTACCAAATCCCAAATCCGAGTCTCTGGGGGTGAGTCTCGGAATAAATGTGTTAAATAAGCCAACCCTCCCAACCCTGCCCTCTTCCCAATCTTAAGTAAGACAAAGTTGAAGAATCACTGTCCCAGAGGTTCAAGGGAATTGTAGTTTTGGAGGGGGAAAAACAACAAAAGGTCTTGGAGAGGCCTGGAGTGATACAAGAGGGGAAGTAACGGTGGGGTGAAGAATATAGACCTCAGAAGAGAGCTGGGGATCAGAGAGGTTCCACAGTGACTCAGATTCTTTGAGAACCCTGTCTTGTTAATCTCTAGGGATCATATTATAATATTATATATTATTATATTTTCTACAATATAGATTATATTAATACTATATTACCTATCTGTTATATGTCTGTAATATCTGTCTAAGACTATTAGATGTGAACATTATACACTGAGTGGCCAGATTATTTTGATCTCTGAACTCATAATAATCTCGCCACTCTGCATGTGTGTGTGTGCGTGTGTGTGTATTAGAGGCCTGGTGCATGAATTCGTGCAGGGGTGGGGTCTGGCCAACCTGGTTAGAGAAAGGGGACATGGGGAAATGGGCCATTGACCAGCCTGCCTGCTGGTTGAACTCCTGGTTGAGGGGACATTTTGCATATTAGCCTTTTATTATATAGAATATATACTGAGTGGCCATATTATTATGCATTCAGAGATCATAATAATCTGGCCACTCAGTGTATGCATGGAATAGTGGCAATTGCTGGTGGGGCAGGGACCGTGAGGATACAGGACCAGAGATGAAATTCTTACCTGGCTTTTCAGGGAGTGGCACATCCTGAAGCTCCGTGCAGAGGTCTCCTCCATAACCAAGTCCACACTTACAGGTGAAGTGGGTGCCCTGCTCCTGACAGTGCCCGTCATTCTGACAGGGGTTCCGCAGACATGGGCTTTCTACAAGGATAAAAAGGGTTGCAGAGGGTGGTTCTGGAAGGACACCCACAGTCCAGGTCAGGGAATAAAGCAGCAGCTTCCACTCCTGTCTCTGCACTCGCTAGCCCTGGCTCTAGGGAAATTGCTCACCTCTGAAGTCCTTGTTTTTTTAACCTGTGAAATGGGAAGGTTATGCTTGCTACCACGTGCTGAGTAAGGACTAAAGGAGATCACGGCAAGCTGGTGCTAAGTGCTTGGAAGATAGCAGATGCTCAGGACACATCAGGTCCTTAACCTTTGCCCCTCTTGACAAAGGAAGGGGCTAAGTGAGAAGGAGCGGAACTAAATGGCACAAACTTCTGGCATTGATGGGGAGGAGTCCCAGGCATAGGACTGGGAGAGACAGTCCTCAGTCCAGGGGTGATCTAGGCTCACCTCGGAAGCAGCCACGAGTGAGATTCCCCAGGGTACAGATTTCCCCATCGCTGCAGCTGAGGGGCTCACACAGCAGGTGTTCTGAGCTGACACAGGTGCAACGCTGAGAGCAATCCTCAGTCACAAAGCTGTCACCCCGCTGGGGAGGGAAGAAGGGCTGGGAGGAGAAGGTCTTAGTTTCCTGCCTCCACACATCCCCCCCCCCCTCAGTGCTTCCCACACACCGCTGACCTGGTAGTAGATGCCATTGTTGGTGCAACCACAGAGTGCCAAGGGGAGGATCTGGGCACCACTATAGATGTAGCCTGGGAGGCTGGCACAGCCTTCTACACAGGGGCCCTCACAGTCCCTGGGAGCTGCAGGGTTGGCACACGAGGCAGGGCAGCGTGTCATACAGCTCTGATAGATGGTATTGGCTGGGCATGCCAAGGCTGAAGGGACAGAGTCACAGTCAGAGAGTGGCCAGCTGGGGTTGGATCAACAGGTGTAGGGAATATGGAACTGGAGGGGAAACAAGGTCCCCAAAAACTGAGCATTGTTCCAACTTGGCCAAGAAGGTATAGGCAAGGAAGCCAGAGTGTGGGCTGGCTCTGAGTGTCTCTTTGTGACATTAAGGCACATGAAGGAAATGGAGGAGAAAAGGTGGGCATTGGTGAGAAGGAGCAAGATCGGTGACAGGGTGGGGTTGAAGCTTCCCTGGCAGAAGCAGAGGGCTTAGGTTGGGAGGACACTGGCATGGTGAGCGGTGAGTAATGGGGCACCCAGAGGGGAAGCCCCAGGTAGGAGCAATGGTGGTGACACAGAGCTGAGCAGAAGTAGAAATGGCTGACGGGGTCAGATCAGTGCCTCACCGCAGTGAGTGTGGTCCCGCCAGCTGGCCAGGGGGGTGCCTGCCTCCTGGCAGATGAAGGCGTAGGCGCTGAGAACGTGGCAGCGCAGCTCCTCCTGCTCTTCAGGGTCCCGGGTGACACACAGATCAGACATACAGTGCCTAGGGGAGCCGAGGGGACAGTAGAAGGCTGTCAGAGAAGGGAGGAGGCAAGGACACCCAGCCCTGCAGAATAAGCCTGGAAGCCCCAGCAGAAAGACAGGCAGTGAGTGTGTGGGGTGTGTGTGTGTGTGTGTGTGTGTGTGTGTGTAGGGGGCGGTCATAGATATGGAGGCCACAGAGAAGTGAGCCAAACAGCAAAAGTCAGAGACAGGCAGCCAAAGAAAGACAATGCCTAGTGTCCTGGCTCCTGACTCACTCTTGGAAGGGCTCCGGGGACACAGTCTGGTGACAGGCGGCAAAGGGGCCCTGGGGGTCCACCAACGCCCTACAGGCCTGGGTGCTGTTGATGAGCTCCAGCTGCTCTGGGCTGCATTCTGACACATGGAAGCCTGCCTTCTCTTCTCTCTCGTCCTCCTCTTGGATGGACCTGGGGCAGAGACAGCCAAGGGCCAGGGGAGGCTCACAGAAGAATTTAGGAAGAACTGAGAGGAGGGCATGGGCACAGGTGCCCCTCCATCCCCAGGATTAGGAGAATCTACAAGTGTGCCCGGACACTCGCCTGTGGGTTTCCTCTGCTGCTGAGAATTTGGAATGAGCGGGGTGTGGACAGATATTGGGCTGTTGCTCATTCCCTGGAGCCTTGGCCTCCCTGCCCTGAGCCTCGACCCTCTTACCTTGAGAAGCGGGGGAGGCCTCCCTTGGTCTTCACCTCCCAACTGTTGCCAAAATTGTTGAGGTTCTGAGTGAGGGCACCATTGGGCAGCATAAATTCATTGTTCTGATTCTTGTCAAAGTTCCCACACAGGCCACACACAAGCCCCTGGTATGTGCTGGGCAGGGAGATCACTGCAGAAGGAAGGGGCATCTAGGACTCCCCACCTCTTTGCTTTCCCACACCCCTGGGGTGTCCACTGGAGCTCGAGGCCCCACTCTCAGGCAGGGGTCCTCTCTGTCTAAGATGTGGTCCCCCACCCTTTGCCCCCCATCCCAGAAACACCCCTGTCCCTAGCCTTGGGTACCTGCATTGTTCTTTCCATCAAAGCTGACAGTCAACTCAAAATCAGTGATCAGATATAGCCGATGGCTCCGAATCATAACCTGCAGTTGTTTGTTGGGATTGTAGGGGGTGTCCATCTTCTGGTCATTGACCTGGAGAGGGAAGACAGGAGCCAGAGGAGCCCTGACTCAACCTGCCCCCCTGCAGCTATGGCTCCACCTCTCTTGGCACAACTCAGTGCCTCTCTGGGTCATCGTTCCATGGAAGGAGAAGGCTTCGCTGTCTGTGTGGCAAAGACCTCCCAGAGATCTGCTGCCTCTGCAGCCCCAGCCCCTTTTCTTGCAGAAACGTTAGCAGAGTGGATGGCCCCAGTAGTTCCTCAGGCGGCTCCACCTTCTCATTGCAGGCTTTCTCTCTCTCTCTTATTCCCATTCCCTGTCTTTCTCCAGCCTGTTGCTTAATCACATGCCCTCCCCTGCCTCTCCCCACAACATGAGTATGACACTAACTCTGAGTTCTATAATCAGGCAGCCACTGTTAGAAACTTCCCAGGAAACGGAGTCCAGGCTTCACCTGCTCCAGGTGGCCTCCCTCGGCCCAGGTGGCCTCCCCAGAACTCCCGGCCTGGCCCGCCTCTTACCACAAGCTGCAGTTCAGCCTGGAGCTGGACTGTATAGCCGTAGACTATCACGACGACTTCATGCAGGAAGATCTGGCTAAGGGGCATATGCATTTTGTTGCGTCCCTCCACGACCAGGGGCACCACACTCCTGGGGAGCGTGTCCACGGTCTTGACCAGAATGTAGGTCATGCGGCCCTGGAAGTGGTAGCTAACACCATCAAACGTGCGGTAATGGGGGTCTCCGAAAACCGAGCAACGTTCCAACTCTGCCAAGAAGGGCCAACACTGAGAAGGCATCCTGCCTAAATATAACCGTCCCCAGAAACCTGCCCTGATCTTTTGTCGCTCCCCCTCTTAGCCCTGAGCCCCCTTGATACTTAAGCTGAAACTTTCCCCTCTCTCAGTCCCATTAAAAACCCAAGAGCATCTCCTGGTCCAGTTCCCTCTTTTTGCCCTTAAAGGAGTGAATCCCCTAGAGAGTCATGACTCGCAGGGAGCCACAGAGAACCCAGGCCCACCCCATGCCTGAGCCTGGCTTTCTCCCTGCAGAGCTTTGCAGCCTCTATCCACCTCCCATAGGCCTCCCTTACTGTGGGGGGTGCATGTGCTGCTGCCGTTGGAGTTGGACTTGCAGTGAAAGCCTGAGGGGCAGATGAAGGGCTGGCACTGAATGGTTCCTGCTCTGCAGGTACAGTTCTGAGCGCAGCCATTGGAGAGCCAGGTTTTCCCTGTCTGTGGAAGCCATAAGAAGAGCAAGGGAATCAGGCGGGAAGGCCAGTTCTCTTTCCTCTCGCCCCTTCAGCCCAAGCCCACAGTCTAAATAGCTTAATTGGCACAGGCTAGAGGCAGTTATGGAGACACCCACACATTTATGTCTCTGTACCAGCCCCTAGAGCCACATATGCCTCGAGAGCCATGGTTTGCCGACCACTGCCTTAGAGGCATTGTGCTTGGTGTCTTACATATGTTCTTCAGGAGTTAACCACTGGAATTAACTTACAGATAAGGAAACTAAGGTAACACAGTCCCCTGAGTGATACCATTAGGATTCAAACCAAGGCCATGCTCCTCCAATACACTGTACTGTACCCCAAATTTTGGATTCCTCAGATTCAAACCACACGCACCCAGCCCAGGCCTAGCTGGAGACTGTCCTGCCCTATTGCCCCAGGTAGGGCCAGCCATACAGACATGGCATCCCAGGCTGATAAAGGCTGAGGAAAGGAGAGAGTACCATCCTCAAGGTGTGCTGTTCCCACCCCTCCCTCCTTCCCCACTCACAGGGAAGGAGCGGCCGTGGGCATCCCTGCAGCCGCACTGAGTTCTGGGCACACACTGCTGCTCACTGAGCACGTAGCCAGACTGACAAACGCAGCCCTCCTCACAGGTGGAGGGAACTTTGGTGTCATCACACTGGCCTTCCAGGTCCCAGCAGGAAAGTGAGCAGGAGGGAACGCAGGACGTGTAGGTGCTGTGAGTGGGGCATTCTAGAGCTGGGGGGAAACAAGGGGAAGGGTAAAGACTTCGTGATAGTGGGCTATGTTCCAGGGCCCCAGGGAAGGAAGGAAAAAGAATGGCTCTCCCAGCTCAGCATGGGAGACAAAAGATTGGAAACAACTGGAAAGACCATTAACAGGAAACTAGTTAAATAAATGATGATAAATGGATTATGATAGAATAATGGAACATTACTCAGCTGCAAAACAAAGTGGGACGTCGCTATCTGACATGGAAGAGAATATCTGATAGAGTAGCATCACCAAGTTAGATTGTCAAGTGGAAAAAAAAATAAAGTGCAAAATACTGTGTCTCAAAGGCTATTTGTGAGAAAATAAGGAAAGTAAATTTGTATGTGCATAAAGACCTTTGGGGAAATACTGAGGGACTGATAAGAGCAAGCTAGGCACTCCACCCATGGGGTCAGGATGGGAGGGAGACTTCACTAGGACTCTTAATACTTACAAAGTTTTGAACTATATGAATGCATCGCATACTAAAAACACTTTAATCACTGTTTCAAATTTTAAAAGTTTCAGGAATTAGATAGTAGTGACAGTTGCAGAACCTTGTGAACATTCAAAAAGCCAGTGGACTGTATGCTTTAAAAGGAGTGAAGCCTGGCCAGTGTTGCTCAGTACTTGAGCATGGACCTAGGAACCAGGAGGTCATGGGTTCAATTCCTGGTCAGGGCACATGCCCTGGTTGCAGGCTCCATCCCCAGTGTCCGGCATGCAGAAGGCAGCCGATCAATGATTTTTCTCTCATGATTGATGTGTATTTGTTTGTTTTGTTTTTAAATTTTATTTTTATTTTTTCCCTATTGTCCTTTCCACCCCCTCATGATTGATGTTTCTATCTCTCTATCCCTCTCCCTTCCTCTCTAAAATCAATAAAAATGTATTTTTTAAGAAAAGGAGTGAATATTATGGTATGTGACTAATCTCTGTTTTGAAATTTTAAAGAAAGAGCTCCAGAAGGACGCTTAGAAGTCTGCCAGGGGGGGGAGAACAACTTTCCAGGTGCAAGGAACAGTGTGTATAAAGGCAGGGGAGGGGTGCAGAAAAGCAGGGCTGTGTGGGGAATGCGGTCATTGGATGCAGGTGATGGCAGATGCTCAGGACAGTGTGCAGGATCCCACACATCTCAGGCAGGAGCTTGGACTAATATTGCAGACAACAGCCACACAGGGGAGTAACACGATCACATATCCTTTGGAAAGACAGTGTTAGTGAAGTGGATGAGAAGCAGCCCGGCCTGTCCTGGTGGGAGGGGCCTGGCCTAAGAGGTTATTGTCAACAGTGCTCCTCAGAGACAGTGAGGTCAGAAATGGGTCAGAAGTAATTGGAAAGGAGAACAGCTCTAAGGGATCCACAGACAAATAGGGTTTGGGATTATTTGGAATAACCATAGAGGACACTCACGGCAGAAACTGCTGTTTCTCCAGATTGGGGGCTTGAGCCCCTGGGCCTGGCAGGCGGCCTCAAAGGCTTGCAGAGAGTCGCAGAGGGCATGGCTTACGCCTCTGAACTCACAGAGGTTGTGCATACAGTCCAGCAGAAAGGGCGTATGGGCCACGTGGGCGGCACACTTAGTCCAAGCCGGAGTCTGAAAGGCCACTTTGCAATGCTTCAAGGCTCTCATTAGGTGAGATGGCTTGCAGTTTGCAGTTCGAGTCTCCTGATATCCTTCTTTGCTCTTCATCTGCTCATCTATTTGGTCATCATTTTGGCAACTGGGAAGGGGAAGGGGTCATCATAGGGACAGCCGCTGCCCCACCTATGAAGATTATTTGGTGCTCCCTAATGACCCTGAAGACACCTCTTATTTTCACTGGGAAGCTGCTTTGAGCTCTAGCCACCTTCCATGCAGCCTCGGTTGCCTCCCATGTTTTGAAGCCAAGAAAGGAAAACTTGTATGTTTCTCCAAACAGGTTCCCAGAACCCAGAAGCCATTCCCAGTCAAATGACACACATAAAGGAAGGCTCTGCCCTCTGTACCTCAGGTGTGCCACATTGTCTAGAATCCCAACTCATGTTCCTATGAAAAGGCAGAAGGATTTTGGGGACAATTACTTTGGGTTGGCCTCCTTATCTTGCCAACTATGCACAAAATCAATGTCATTCTGGGCTAGTTCGTCATTAGGCATCATTAATTCATCCTCTTCCTCGTCATTGAAGTTTCCGCATATGCCACAGACCTGGGTGGGCAGAGGGGAGTCTCAGCATGCAGGGTCAAGGCAGGAAAGCACTTCTCATTTAGTACCCCTTTTTCCACTTGTCATCCCTCTCCTGTTCTGGGCAGGGCCATCTTGGGTCTAGGACCCCATCCCTTGTGGGGCTGCTGACTCCCCTAGGACAAGAGCCAGGTGTTTTCCTCACCTTTCCATAATAGGCTCTAGGGATTTCGATCTCTAAGAACCCGTTGCCATCAAACTTGACTTCCACCCCAATGTAAAGTCTGAACAGAGTGTAGGTGCCACTGGCAGAGATGCTGACACCCCGGACCCGGTTGTTCGAGGGAAGGGTGACCTGTTTGCCATTGATCTGCAGAAGAGAGCAGGGCATGCGAGTAGGAAGAAGGACCAGAGAGCCCTCTCCCCAGAGCTTGCTTCCTTTGTCCTGCCTGTGTCGCCCAGCTCACCAGCACATGATGGTCCTTTTGTAGGGTGATCAGGGAGTCAAAGATGCTAATATTGAGCTGGCGGAGGTAGAAAGCAGGGGATTGGCCTTCCCTCTCCTCATTCTCGCCACTGATCTTGAAGAAGGGCAGGTGCATGGTGAAGTGACATGTTTTCACCAGGACATAAGCACAGGTGCTCCTGATGGCATGATAATGGCCATCAAAGCTCACATAGTAGGACTTGTCTGTGATCCGGCACACACCCATACCTGCAGGAGAGAGGGGTGGCTGAGCAGTGCCCAGTCTCCATCAAGAACAGGCATTCTGCTCACCTTCAAGGAAAGGATGTGAAGGCAAGGGGCCTCCAAAGGGAAGGAAGACAAAATAAAAGAATCAAGAAACAAGAGAAAGGCTGGCGTGAGGCTTAGGGGTAGGACGGGAATTATTCTGCCAGGGAGAGACTTCTAATGTCCCATCTAAGTCCACATCGGCTATGGGAGAACCATGAGTGACTGACTTCAAGGAGTCCTTCCCAGCAGACAGTGCAGCGGTCATCTTTCCCCACAAGAATCTCTGAACAGCAGGGCCACAAACTGGGCTGCTACAGATGGCAGTGAGGAGAGTATAAAGGGAAATTGGGGAGAGCTTGTCGTGGTGGCTGGGGAGTCCTCTTGCATGCTCAGTGGCCTCACACCTGAAGTCCGGCAGCGTATCAGCCCATGCAGGGCCCAGCACAGTTCTCCAGGCTTGCAGGAAGTGTCGAGGCAGGAGATGTTGTGGGTGGAGCAGGAGCAGAGCCTGGAGCAAGTACTGTCCGTGTACCAGCTCTCCCCAACCTGTGGGATGTGTGCATGCGACAGCAACTTGGAAGGCAGAGACAGACTGGGCCCCCACACCTTGAGAACTCCCTGTGAGGCTGGCTTCACTCAGTGTTTACCTCCATCGCAACCCTCTCCAAGCATTTTGGCTCTGGCCTTACTCCTTAGCCCCCAGTACTGGCCTGCCTGACTCCTTCTGCCCCTAAACTTGTAGATCTTAGAAGGCAGGGCACCCCTTTTGTCTGGCCTCTCACCGGGAAGTAGAAGCCCCGGGGGTTGGTGCAGCCACACTCGTTGAAGGGCACACATGAGGCTCCACTCAGGACATGGCCTTTTTGGCACTCGCAGCCCTCAGCACAGGGCAGTGCTGCTGGGCAATCTTGCAGGGTGTTCAGGGTGTGGCAGGTGGCTGGGCAAGGGTTGGCACAGGGGCTGTAGCTGCTGCCAGCAGGGCACTTCAGAGCTAAGAAGAAACCAGTGTTAGGAAGACCTGAGTGATTTCTACCTCCCTGTGGCATCAATAATTCTTTGGAATGTGTATTAGACTAGTGGATAAATGAAATGGGGTCAATCCCTATAATGGAATATGATTCAGCCTTAAAAAAAGGGAATTCTGGCACATACACAACCTAGATGAATCCTGAGTACATTATGCTAAGTGAAACAAGCCAGTCACAAAAAGACAAATACATGAGGTCCCTAAAGTGGTCAAATTCAGACAGAGAAGAAAATACTGGGTGCCTGAAGTTAAGGGGGGAGAGGATGGAAAGTTAGTGGTTAATGGGGACAGAGTTTCAGTTTGGGAAGATGAAAAAGGTCCAGAGATGAATGGAGTTGATGGTTGCATAACAATGTGAATATACTTAACGCTGTAGAACTGGACACTTAAAAATTTTTAAAATGGGAAATTTTACAGTATATATATATTTTACATGCAATGAAAACAAATGAGTTCCTGGGAAAGACAGAAAGAAAGGAAACAGCTGGCCTAGGTAAGAGGGAAAGATGCAGTAACCAAATGAGGGTGGAACTTTTTGGTAAGGTGAGAATCAGGTGGAGGAGGCTCCTGTTGCAGTAGAGGATGAGGGATGGGCTTGGGAGACTGGAAAGTGGGGAACAGAGGAGGTTCCCTGTGGGTGCTGAGGATCAGGCTGTGAAGGGAAGATCAGAGGAATAGAACTTAGGGAATGGAGGAGAGGTCAAGGCTGGGGCGGGGCCGGGGTGCTCCTTCAGGCTGCAGGAGTGATGGTCAGGTCACTTACGGCAGAAGGTGCTGTTCCGCCAGGCAGGTGGCCGGCCGGCCTGTGCACACTGGGATGCATAGGCCTGCAGGGAGCGGCACAGAGTCAGGACATCACCCTTGGTCCCACACTGGCCAAGCACACAACTGGCAAAGCTGGAGCCTGGGGGTACCACCTTGTGGCACTGGGAGAAGGGGCCTGGAGGATGAAACCATAGGTGTGTGAGAAAAGAGCAGAAGCCTGGGAAGGGACCAGAACCAGCAGCTGCTTGGGGCAAATTCGACATGCATTTTCATCAAAACCTGTATTTACTGAGAATGTACTTCCTGAGACGTAAAAGCCACTTATCTTTCAGGCTCCCTAGAAGGTGCACACTGGCTCTGCACACTTCCTCCTGACTTTCTATTTCATGTCTCTCTTCCTGGCTCCCTGACCAATCCCCCTCCTCTTTCTCTGGCCCTGGATTCAGGGTGTGTGTGTGTGGGTGAGGGGGTAAAAAGAGCCAGCAGGGGATGAGGCTTACCCAGAGGGTTGGTTAAGATATTACAGTTCTTATTCCAGATGTCTGCCACTTCATTCTCCTGGCATCTGGGAGGTTTGCCACCTGCAAAGAAGCAGCTAACCCAAAAAAAGGGGGGAGAAGGATAGGAGTTTAGGGTTGGAGGATCCTTCCCACAAACTGAGAAGTATAGAGAAAAACAGGGACATGAATAAGAACAGGAGAAGAGAACAAAGTTGTGCCCTCAAGTAGGGGGGTCAGAAGCTACAGAAGGAAGGAAGGTTCCTTCTCAGTATAGACTGCCCAAAGGTTCTCCAAAGAGACAGGTCAGTAAGCTCAGGAGAAGTCAGCAGAGAGGCAAGGGAGGTCCCAATAACCTTTCATCACATCTGGTATGGGAGAGATTGGGGACACCGAGGACACCTACAGGCCGCCTGCTGGAGGCTCTTCCTTGGGTCCATCTCCCCTCCATTCCCAGCTCACCCAGATTCAGAGTATTCATTTGACTTCCAGGCAACCCCCAGTTCGATGGAATTGTCTGCAGGCTTTTCATCTGGTTTCAGATTGTCATCTGAGCTGTTGTTGTTGTAGTTCCCTGGAGGAGGGAGCCGTTAACAGAGGTCACAGACGAATCCTGAAAGCAGCCCCAGCCCCAGGACCACCGCTTTCTTTCCCCCATGAGGCTCCCTCACTCTGCACTCCACAGACTAAGGTTAACTTCTTCTTCACCTTGAGCTTCCCTTAACACCCACCCTCACGCCGAATGCCCTCTGCCCGTGCAGCAGTGGATAAGCACTTGGGACACCTAATTAAGTGTGTGGCTAAGCAATGAGTAGGACAGGCTCCTTCCTGTTGCCCTGGCTTTGCCTGCAGGTGCCCAAGGAACTCACCGCACATCCCGCAGAGCCGGCCAGCATAGGTGGAGGGCACTGTCACTTTGACCAGGTGGTTCCCATCATAGCGAACTTGAAGCCCCAAGTCCGTGTAGAGGAAAATGAAAGAGCCACTGTATCTAATGCCTACCCGACCTTGTGCAGGCCATACAGGCAGGGTCACCCGGTGACCATTCAGCTACAGAAGCAGGGAGGACATGGTAAAGAAAGGCATTTAGAACAACAACAGGAACAAGAATAACAACAGGACCAAGATGGGAGCAGGAGAGGGACAGAGGGTGTGTCTCAAGACCTGGGGCTGGATCTGCTGTGGGGAACTCCTAGGGGTTCTGGAAGTCAGATAGGCAGGTCTGCAGGCAAGGAGGGGCAGAGTGGAGGTTCTGAGCAGACTGGTCAATGTGGAGCCTCAGGAGGTAGGCAGAGGTACATACCACAACCTTGTAGCCTTTGATCAGTGAGATTCTGAGTTTGAAGACCTGTATGTGGACAGCGGTCACATGGGAGGCCTCCACATTCCCACCTTGGAACTCGTTGGTGGTGCTCACGACAAAGTAGTTGTCGAAGGACCTTGGCCAGCAAAGCTGGGTGAGGGTGTAGCTGCAGGTGCCCATGAAGTGGTGCAGGGCTCCATCAAATGTCAGGTAGTGGGGATCCCCTGAGACAGTGCAGGTGGCAGACCCTGGGAAGGATGAGATGGGGTCAGAGGTGCACTCACCCTGAGGTTCCATCCTGGTGAGTCCACATTGGGGTGATCCCCATAACCCATTGGGTGGTCAGTTTGGCTTGGAGAGATCAAGAACAGGGACTACCCCAACCTCACTCTCTCGGTCCTTGAAGACACTGCTTGGTTCTAAGCAACTGCCTTCCAGCCCCTGGATCTGCTCTCTGGGGAGCCTGCTTTAGGGTGAGGTCATGCCCTTGCTTGAGGCTGCATAGGCAGCCCCTTTGCTCACCTTCCACCTGACTGCTCACCTGTGGCATGGCAGCCATAAATGCCATCCTTCTGACTGCAGATTTCCTGAGCCTGGCACCTCCAGAGCACACAGCGAATTTTGCTGTTGCCCTCACAGATACAGAGCTCTTTGCAGTCTGGACCAAACCACTGCTGCCCTATCTGGGGAAAGAAAGGAAGGAAGAAAGGAAGGAAGGGAGGGAAAGAGGGAGGGAGGGAGTGAAGGAGAAAGGAAAGAAGGAAGGAAAAGAAGTTATTCCCAGGTCTGATTATTCAGTGCTATTTAGTGCCCATGGCTATCAAAACCATTGGGCTGCTCATTGGTCTGCCCAAAACTCCAGGAGTAATTACAAAAGTCTGGCATTCACTCACTAATCCAGTAATTCCATCACCTGCTTGTTCCTTCACTATTTCAACAGATATTTATGTTTGCAGGGTGCCAAGCATTAGGAATTTAGTAACGAACTGAATGGACAATGTCCTTGCCACAGGTAATTCATGACCCAGTGGGGGCAGTAAACAAATAAACTAACTGATAGACCATGTACTCCAACACAATATATACCCAAAGACGACAAGCAGGGCATCCAGTGAGAGCTTCCTGCCTTCAAAACAGTAAGTGCTTGCTATAAGAAACTAGAGCGGTGCTTTCTGATTTTGCCTATTGTGAAGGCTTCAAGGAGGAGGCAGCATTTCAACAGTGCCTTAAAGGAGGTGAAGAATTCCAACAGGTATAGGTGGCTGGAGGCAGAGTAGGATGAAAGGAGCTGAAAAGAAGGTGAAATTGAGAGGAAGGCAAGACACAGAGAGAGAGAGCATTCAGTGGGCCTGGAACGGGGACCAAGTGGAGGAGATCCAAGTGGGCCTCAGGTGGTAGATGGCTTTGACAGACATCAGTGACATTTCCAGGACCTGGGTGATTGAAGGACCGGCAAAGAAGGGAGAGAGAAACGATATAGATAAGGATTTGAATCCAAATGCTGCCTCTGAGAAAAATGTGGAGACAGGAGCCCAGGAAGGAGCCGAAGTCCTTCAGCAGAGAAAGGGGGCTTGGTAGGAGAGAAGAGTGTTTGGAAAAAGTGCAGAGAAGACACAGATGCATGAAAATGGCTCAGGGACATGGTAGCAGGGAAGATGGGAGGGGAGAACAGCAGGAATCTCAAGCTCTGCCAGGTAGTGTAAGCAGTAACTGATTCCATCCCAGTCTGCTTAAAAAGTATAGAGATAAACAAGGAAAAAGGAAAAGGAGAACTACGCCAGAATTTCCGTAATCCCAGCCCTGCAGGCCCTACCACACCCACTTCTCTCTTGCTGTCACTTCAAATGCCTGAGGAGGGCTTTCTGGCTTCATAGCTAAGAGTCCCAGCCCGAGACTCACCTTGATGTAGTGGCCCATGAAGTCAAGGCACCCACATTGGGATCGGGGGATGCACTGGAAACCACTGAGGACGAAGCCAGGGTTGCACTCACAGCCCTCCACACATCGGTCCTGGCAATACATGCCAGAGAAGTTGGAGTGGCAGGTCTCAGGGCACTGCTTGGCACATATGGTATACTTGCTGTTAGGTGGGCAGTCCAGAGCTGGTGGAAGGAGAAGCACAGGTGAGAAGGGTATGAGGCCAGCCAAGCACAAGAGAAAGAAGGTCCGTATCTAGTTCGTAATCCACAGTTCAGAAGGCCCACAACTAGAGGCTTCTGCCCACGTTGAGAAGAAGAGAGGAACTGGGAGCAGCACGACTGAGTAACTCAGTGTCTACCTTAAGCCCGGAAGAGAGTCCTCCAGGGAACTACCAAGAGTCAGGTCTGTAGGAGCAGACTGATCCAAGAACATCAGGAATGTGCTATGCAGACAAACCCAACATAAATGGTCAAGGTGGAAGGAGAGCTAGGGGACCACCAAGTGGCCTGGAACAAGGGCATGGCCTTGCCCTAAAGCATCTCTCCAATCAGCAGGTGTACAGCAGTCATGGTGCAACCTCCCAGCTACAGGTCTGTATTTTATGTGCGCATCAGGCATATACCCCTAGGCATTGCTATGCATAGCTCAGGCAGCTGGGAAGGCTTTCTGAGTTTATAAGTGACTGTGGTTTTTCTCAGTGGATATTTCTGATTCTGCAGACTTCTCCATCCACACCTGGAAGTGAAAGGGTTAAACCAGGTGCTCCCAAGACTGTTCTAACACTCTTAGATGCTGGCCCTCTGCTCCCATATGTGTCTGAAGGAAGCACTGCCCTCCCCCTCCCCTGGTTCTCTGCACAACTCACAGCAGAACTGGGGTCCTCTCCAGGGCTTCACCATGTAGCCAGCAGCCTGGCAGGCCTCAGTCAAGGCTGCCATATGGACACACAGCATCTGCTGCAGCCCCTGGTATTTACACATGTCAAACATGCAGTTGTTGAAGAAGAAAGAGGCCATGAGGTGAGGCAGACATGTCCTGCAGAGAGAAGCCAGGTCAGAGGGACCGAGGGGGCAGAGAGGGCAGAGCTCCTGTACTGGAAGACCCCCAACCCCCGCCACACACACACACCCATCCTGCTCCCCTTCATACTCAAAGGCTCCATGGAAGACTATGATCCGTCCACAGAACTCTGGCCCTGACAGAGTGTTCTGTAAGGTTGAGTTGCAAGATGGGAGATTTGCCTTGTTCTGGCACCTAGAAGAGACACCCCCAAATGCCCTAAGAGCCAAAGTTTACCTTCATTTGTCCCCTTATCCCCAGCAGTCTCCCGGTTCTCAGCAACCCTAGTAGAGAACACTTGAACACCAAGCCCTAAAGAAGATGGGAACCTGGGCTGGGGGGCCAGCAAAGGGGGGCCAGTTCACAACTCTCTGACGAACATTGGTGGTGGGGTGAGCATGTTGGTAATGAGCTCATGGACTTGGCTGGGACAAAAGTGGGGGTGTGAAGAAGAAGAGGAGAAAAGGGGTGATGCCAGTCAGAGTGCTTGGTTCTTAAAGGGGGGGAAGGAGGCTGCCAACAGAGATGGAGACGTCTTCACTCACTTCCTTTCCATAGTGTTTGCTGCTAGCCAGCTGTTGCCCAGCTCCTCACGTTGTGCTGGACTGCCATCAGTTCTCTGATTGTTATTACGTGTGCTGTTGTTACGGTTATGGCTGGCACAGAAACGACAGAGTTTGCTAGAGTAGGTGCTGGGGGAGGCAGAGAGACATGGAAGCATTAATGGAAAGAAGAGGCCTTCATCATGTCAGGGATCACAGCAAAGTGGGACAGTGCGCTGTTGTAATGAGTTCATGGACTTGGCTGAGACAGAAGTGGGGGTGTGCAGAAGAATAAGGAGAAGGAGAAGAGACGTCCTCACTTACTCCTCCTCTATATCCTCTATTGTCTGCCAGCTTATGCCCAGCTCCTCCTCATCGCGTGCTGCCTTGCCATCAGGCATCCGGTTATCATTGCTACTGTCGCCATCATAGTTGCCACAGAAACCGCAGAGTTTGCCATAGTAAGTGCTGTGGGGGGCAGGGTGAAGAGGGGATGTTAATGGAAGGAAAGGACCTTAGTTATCTGAGGGACCACAGCAAAGTGGGATGAGTGAGGCGGGAGAGAAGAAAGAGGTGCAGACTCAGATCAAGGGTTCCATGCCAAGTGCCAGACACACAAGGACCTCACAGCCCTCACCCCAAGCCATCTTTACAGTCTCCTCTCCTCCCCTTCTTTTGCTCACATTTCAATTCCAGCCTAACAAACACCTTTTTACTTTTTTTCATTGATTCCAGAGAGAGAAAGGGAGGGGGAGAGAGAGAGAAAAACAAACAAACAACACACCAATGTGAGAGAGAAACATCAATTGGTTGTCTCCTGCATGCACATACTGCGAATGGGGACCCAGAACCTGAGTATGTGCCCTAACTGGGAATCAAACCCTCAACCCTTCGGTACACGAGAGGACGCTCTAACTGAACCACACAAGCCAGGTCTATAATAATCCTTTTGCTGTCCCAAGACATTCCAGTTTTGTCTTGTATTTGATGATCACTATTTCCATAAAGTCTTCCTTTCTCCTATGAGCCTTCCTTGAAGACTGGGATCTTGTGACCACTCTTCTGAAAGCTCCCACAGCCCATTTGTGACTCCTAGTACATTCCCAACGCATTGTGAGTGTATCTTGCTATTATCCACTGCCCTGAAACCATTTCTTCCTGTCTCCTCATCCAAAGGGAGGCCTGCCTATTGAGCTAGACTGAGAATTAGTGCCTGGAATGGGAAGTGAAGCGATTTGGAGGGAGAAAGAGGAGCGGAGCAGGGAGAAGTGGCAGCTGCCTCACTTGGGCACACTCATAAACAGCTGCTGGTCACCATCCCATCTTATCCGCAAACCAAACGCAGTCTGCAGCTCCACAAATCGCCCACTTGAAATCAGAAAGGTGCCTTTAGAAGGTATGGCTGGGAGGTTGACTTGCTGACCCTCAACCTGGAAAGAGAGGCCAAGAAAAGAGACAGACAGAGGGTCAAGAAGACTCTCCGGAACACTCCCACATCCACCCTCACAGCAATCCTAAAGACATCTACACTGGGAGTGCTCTGGAGCCTGTTCCTGAGAGGGTCTGGGAGCTGCAGGAACTGGCCAGGACAAGGCTGCAGCAGCCCCCAGGTGGCCCCAGCAGAGCTGAACAAAGATGGACTCACCAGGGTGCGCCTGCCCCTGAGCAAGGTGATGGTGGTCTCGGGCAGCGTCACGTAGACTTTGCTCAGGCAAGACATGCCTTCCTGTGCTCGCTCCTCGTTCTTCCCCGCCACCCTGAAGAAGGGCTCTGGTTGGGGAGAGGAGTGAAAAGCACCCAGGAGCTCATTCAACAAGCATTTCTGAGCATCCCCTGAGCGAGCGCCCCACACCTGACACTGTGGGGATAAAGGGCTACAGAGACACTAGCTTTGTAATTTATGAGGTAAGCCTGGACCCACATGTGAGTGGGACGTGACTGTCTGCCTCTTCCAGAACAGTCTGTCAAGGTGTGCTGCCAATCCACCTCAGTGGACAGGGATGTCCCCTAGAGTGAGAGCTTGTGTTACTTCTCTTGTCCCTTCATTGCCACTGGGCTAGGTTAGCCTCTGAATAAAAGCTGGCCAAGGAAGCAACTGATAAAGAGAAGTGTCTTGGCCAAATCAAGGTTCAGTCAGCCAGGAAGAAATGTGGGGGTGGCTGCAGGGCCACAATGAACAGTGTCTTCACATAAATGGAAATAAATCTTCAAAAATAAATAAATAAACCTTTAGCTTTTTATATTTTTACAATTCAGAGCTGCTATTTAATTTAGTCATTAGAAGGAAAACATGAGAGTTAAATTCAAGAATGGCATTGTGTTATTAACCCATGTCACTTCAATGAATTCAACAAAAAGAAATTGCAAGAAAAAAAAAAAGAATGGCATTGTACATGTTAGAGTTGGAGACTAAAGTATAAATACCATTGATTTTATCTGAGGGCAAAGCCTAGTATCTTTTCTCACTCTTTTCATAATAAAATATTATATCTCTTGAACGGTGATTGTTGAAAACTGTTATTCTATTTTATATTTCAACATTAGATTTTGAAATTTTAAAGATATCTTTGATTTGTTGTATAAGAACTTTGATCAGATGCATGCAACTTCCAAATCTGAGAAAGATCCTTTTGACATGAATGTGCAGATTTTTTTACCATTTATGTACCTCATGAACCTAAATTTTTTCTTTCTTTTTTTCTTCTTCTTCTCTTTCTTTTCCTTTGCTATCTGTGGTGTGGACGTGAGCACTAATTTTTTTGTTTGTTTTGAAATAACTTGACTTACAGGAAAATTGCAAAAATAGTGCAAAGGATTCCAGGACAGCCTTCACCCAGATTTTGCAAATGTTAACATTTTACCCTATTTGCTTGATCATTTTTTCTCTCTCTCAATATTTCCATCAGTCCTCTGCCTACTCTGTCTGTCTATCTATCTATCTATCATCAATCATCTATCTACCAATTCAATCTCCCACCCACCCTAGGTTAAAAAAAAGAGAAGTGTCTTAAGGTGCATTTTCCCAAGTAGTTTGGTCTTGAGAAAGTCCTGCTTCTGAGGTTGACATGTCCACCCTTACTTTTCTTGTTCTTCCCATTTGCTCTCATGCCCAACTTTTCTGTTAGATATCACCACCTCTTCTTCCCCCGCCCCAGACAATAGGGGCAACCCTACCTGTCGAGTTGCCACAGAATTGAGCCAAGATGTAGGTGCATTTTCCCATGAAGCTAAAGTGCCTCCTGTCAAAGGTGAGATAATGAGGATCTCCATAGACAAAGCAGGTGGCAGAGCCTGTTGAGGGAAGGAAGGGGACCCTGGGAAACAGGTTCACCATGCCAGGTCCCACAGCCACCTCGCCCCCTCCCAGTGGCTTCTCTTGTCAAGGGAGGGATTGGAACCCTGGTATCACACCCACTCTGAAAGGCTGGCAGAATAAGGGGCGGGCCTCACCATAGGTGTGACATCCATACTGGCCGTTCCTCTGCTGACACACCTCGTTTCCCTTGCATTGAAAGGTCTGGCACTGTATTCGGCTGCCAGGCCAGCAGTGGCATCGTTCTGTGCAGTTGGAGTTGAACCACTCTGCCCCAGGCTGGGAGTAAGGAGTTAGGGGTTACAACACTCTGTGTCATCTCATGCTATAGCCCCCTTCTCCTCCTTTGCACCTGCCCTAACCTTTTCCTCTTCCCACCCCCTACCTAGGGGCCCACCACAGCACATTTGCACATGCTATTCTTTCATCTTGGAATGCTCTCCTTTATCCTTCTTTTAAATCATTCTTAGGCATCAGCAGGTTCAGTTCAAGGGACACTACTTTCCCAGGAAGAGTCTCCAGACCTCCCTGACTAGGGGTCTGCCTCATAGCTCTGGGTACCTTTCCTTCCCAGGACTTACCATAATTGCACTTTTATATTTACTTTGGGAATTGTTTGATTATAATCCCTCTGTGAGGCACCGGGTCTATTGTCACTCACTACTTAAGCCCCAACACATAGCACAGTGCCTGGCAGAGAGCTCTCATTCAGTAAATACCTGTTGAATGAAGATCCAATGTGTCCCAAAGAATCAGACAGTATTAGGAGAGCCCTATTCATGATGACTCCAGTGCCAGGAGGGTTCAAAGTACTCAATAAACATTCACTGAATACATAAGTGAATATATGTCTTCCATGGCAGGGAAGAGATGTTTGATACTGACAGCTATTATAGCTCTTTCTGCCCACACTACAGCTGAGGCTCATATTAACACTGACACAGGGACACCCAGGAGACTGGTAAAGGAAAGTGGGCTAGGAAGGAAGTAGCCCCTGAAGAGATAATTAGGAACTCTGACAATCAAAAGGAAGAACAAGAGGAGCTGAGAAGAGGCACTGGACACTAATAAATAGCTGAAATGCACTGTTAATTAATAGGCTGCAAATGATAGTTATACACTGTTAATAATAATTATTATTATTAACATGTATTAAGTAATTGGTCTGTGTCAAGATCTAAATTCATCTCACAACCAGACATATGCTGAAGGAACTTTTTCACTGATACAGCTCCTAGGGCAATGGAAGCTAAAGAGAAAATAAACAAATGGGACTACATCAAAATAAAAAGCTTTTGTACAGCAAAAGAAACCATCAAGAAAACAACAAGAAAACCCACCGTATGGGACAACATATTTTCAAATGTTATCACTAATAAAGGTTTAATCTCCAACATCTACAGGCAACTTATACAACTTAATAAAGGAAGATAAATTATCCAACAAAAATATGGCAATGGACCTAATTAGAATCTTTTCAAAAGAAGACAGAAGGAAGGGCAAGAGACACATGAAAGCATGCTCGAAGTCACTAATTATCCAAGATATACAAATCAAAACGACAATGTGGTACCATCTCACACCTGTCAGAATGGCAATCATCAACAAATCAACAAATGACAAGTGTTGGTGAGGATGCAGAGAAAAAGGAACCCTTGTGCACTGCTGGTGGGAATGAAGACTGGTGCAGCCACCTTGGAGAACAGTATGGAGTTTCCTCAAAAAACTAAAAATAGAACTTCCATTTGACCCAGTAATCCCACTCCTAGGAATATATCCTAAGAAACTAGAAACACCAATCAGAAAGGATATTTGCACCCCTATGTTCATAGTAGCACAATTTACAATAGCTAACATTTAGAAATAGCCTAGGTGCCCCTCAGCAGATGACTGGGTCAGAAAACCATGATATATCTACACAATGGAATACTTATGCTAAGTGAAATAAGCCAGTCAATGAAAGAAAAATACCATGATCTCATTCATTTATGGATAATAAAAATATTATAAACGGATGAACAAAAAGATAGATACGAAGGCAGTAAAGCATCAAACCGGGAAGGTAAGGGAGAGGTTGGGTAGATAAGAGACCAACCAAAGTACTTGTATGCATGCATATAAGCATAATCAATGGACGTAAGACACTGAGAGGTGAGGGCATGTATGGGAGTGGGGTAGGGATGGGGCAATGAGAAGATATATACACATGTAATACATTAATAAAAAATGGAAAAACCAAATAAAGGTTATGAAAATTCAAATAAATAAATTCATCTCATAACCGTCTTATGAAGTAGAAAACCTTATTGTGCACATTTTATGGATATGCAAACAGATTTGAGGAAGTAAAGAACCTTGCCCAATGTCATCCAGCAAAGTGCTGGAGCCAGAATTTAACCTTAGATTGGCCTGACTCTAAGGAGGCTCTGTTCAATACAGTGGCCATTTAGCCATGTGGCCATGGAGCTCTTGAAATGTAGCTGGTCCAAATTCAGATATACTGTAAGTGTAAAATATACACTGGATTTGGTAGGCTATTAGTATGAAAAAAAGGAATCTAAACAATCTTATTAATAACTATTGATTACATGTTGAAATCAGAATATTTGGGATTGAGGTGCTATTTGGTATTGGTTTAACCTGTTTCCTTTTATTTATTTATTTTTTAGTGTGTTTATTAGGAAAGATAAACTGATGTGTGGCTTGAATGCTTCAGAGCCTCTGTTTCTGACAAATGTTCCCCCCAGGGTGGGCATCGACAAGGGGATATAAAAACAATAGCTCCTCTCCTTTGACCTATTCTATCAGAATTTTCAAATTCCTTTGGAAGATTCTGGAATACATGCCAGAAGCTCTACTCAACATCCAGGGCTCCTTATATATTCAGGGACCCCAAACTTCCCTCATGAGGGCCCTGTATCACCTGGTTGGTCTAGTGTCTAATGCATCAAGGCTGCCAGTATGGAACAGAGAA